>CATLJY010000361.1:0-48398 GCA_949987705.1 Thereva unica | reverse complement strand
ATTGGGCTGAATTATAAACTTTAACAAACCTAGAGAGCTTGAATCAGTAATTTCTCTCTGTAATTTATTTCAGTCTGTCTTTAGATAGAAAGCCTCGTAGACGCCCGAGCTTAAGCTTAAACACTTCTCTGTCCAATATCTGGAGGTTTTATTTCCCATCATCGTAGCCCAATACTATTAAAGGGAATTTTAAGGACAAATGCGGCAGCTGTTGGAGCCCTTCTCAAACTTCAGCATTTACAGCCCGCGTCATAAAAGAAGGGAATCTTAAAATCGCTGTTTCGATGGGCATTGAGAGTCTCATACAATATGCTCATTTATATTTTCAGTTAGCTGACTCGACAGTCATTGTCCTGTCCAAATTTCAATAGATTTGTTTGTCTGTATTCTGTATTTCCAATTAATAAGATGAAATTATGCCCTGCAAATAATCGAAAGAATTACGCCAAATAATTTGCTAATAGAAAAGGGGTTGTCTTCCATCACAGGCGTACGCTTTTTTGATAATCTGTCAAAAAGGAGAGTTTGGTTGGATAATTTTGATGCATCAACTTCATAGTCCAGAAATAAGACCAAACCTAAATGAAAGTAACGCAGAAGTAAAGTAGACGTAACTTCCACTGAAGTAGATGTAACATCCACTTACTACCATATTGGTCACTCTCATAATAAGCCGGCGTTTGGATTTTTTGCGCCCGGTGCATATACATATTGCGCCCCCTTCATTTTTGTTCATTTTTTGATGGCAGTAAAGGAAAATGAAAGAAGACACAAACACTCATTTTAAATGAAGGCACGGAATTATTCTTTCACTTTTTTGAAATTGCGCCCTGTCCAATTGCACCCAGTGCAAATACACCAGTTGCACCTATGAAAGCGCGCCCTTGCCTTTGTCCAATCAGGAATTGCTTCGCGATCTTGCTTTTGTGCTGAGTTTACTTACGCTTTAAATTCACAAAACTCTCCCGCTAATGCTGATTAATGCTCTCCGATGATTTTCATTGTAAGCTGCACTTCCTTAACTATTTCCAGCACTAATAATGCTACAAACTGGAATCTCCATAACGAAGTCGTTCTCCAGTCCTTTATATTTCGAAGGATAATAGGTGGTCACTGCACTTCATATATTGGTTTCTACGGTAGAGTCTTGCATAACAAAGCAGTCTACTTAACAGACTTACTGGACATAGAAGCCGCTTTCAACAACTTAAGAACAGAGGCGATCCAGGTGTTTCTCGCCGAAGTAGTGATCTGTAATAGTACGACTTATAATTCACATAATTTGTAATTCAAACAAATCATGACCTATGGCACCGTGCCAGCCAAGAAAAGAAAGACGACAAAATCAGGCAAACTAAATGAAATTGCATTGGCCACACCTTGCAGAAGGCAATGGTAAAACGCGCAGAAGGTTCATTTCGGGTAATATATGACAATGGGATCACTTTTTCAATTTTTTTTTAAATCTTAATTTCTGAAATTGCGCCCAGTGCAAGTGCACCATTTTCACTAATGAAAGCGCTGTCCTTGCTCTCATACATTTATATGGAATGGTACCTAACTTCACCTCACTTCACTTTCCTTCCGATTTAGGTTTGGCCTGTAGACACCATCAGCCAGGACATCGTACTGGATGTGGCAATGGTTAGGGCCTGATGTTACCAGCAGCATCTCTAGCTCGATCCAGTTTGGCCGCCGCCCCCAACATCTACGCCGCCCGGGGCAATGGCCCCCTCGGCACCCCCCACGCTACGCCACTGACTTGGATGGCACAGGTATGAGTCAAAGTTAGTGTTCGATTAATCGAACGTTGGCGCTTAACCCATACCATAATATTTCATACATCCGGTAGATGAAAATTTTGGTATTTGTTATTGGAATGTGGGTGGATTTAATACCTTGTACAAAATAGATGAAAAGACACAAGAGTTATTGTTAAAAAATGATTTGATTTGTTTTTTTTTTTTTTTTTTTTTTTTGGTGGCAACATGTCGAGTCTAATATATTAATGTACAGTAATCCCTCCAACTGCGCGGTAGATACATTCTACAAAAACACCGCGCAAACCGAAACCGCGTACTCTGAATCCCTGAATTGTAGGAAATATGCGGCTAGTTTCCAGATGTTAGACAAAATGCAAAAACCGAAAAAATCACTGTTAAATTTTCGTTTTAACTTTTCTATCAACAAATAATGGTCAAACCCTGGCCGGGATGCTATCGAAAGAACGCTCTTTATTTTTACAAAAAAAAAAACTCGCACTACGCATTATCGTTTTCTTCCTGCATGCTGCAAATTCCCTGTAAAACATAATGCAATTGCATTATCGATGGTCATTTCTGATCATTTACTTTTTTGTGATTGATAGTTTAGATTAGGCTGATAATAGAAACCAGATTCAAACACCACGATCATGGTATGGGTGGCGGGGGAAAATGTATATATTGTCACGACCAGCCCCACTACTACACACGCAGCTGCAGTTAGATAATCAACTTACTACCCGAAAGGAATAATTTCCAACAGGAATCAATTGGCATGAAATGGCCAGGTAACTTTCAACGCTAGCTCCAAGACTACTTTTGTATTCTTTTTAATATCTACGCGTCATCTCGGTTGCATGCCCTTGAGCAAATCTCCCAACCACTTCAACAATTTCATGTTATTTTTATGGCATTTAAAAACGGCTTCTACTCCCGAAGACGAGACGATTAAGAAACGAAACGAAGTAACGAGACGAGACGAAAATATATTTCCTACTCCTGGAGACGAGTTCTGCCTTGCGTTTGTAATTTTTGACCTATTATGCAAAATAAATTAAAGCTATCAAAATAATTAACAATCCAAACTTACAATTTAACAAGCGCTAACGTCTAAACGAAGACGATTACAAATGTGTCATCGTTTGTTTCGACGAAAACAAGACGATATCGTCTTCCAAGGTAGCATTTTGACAAAACGGTTTCGTTTTTTTTTTTTCGTTTCGTCTTCGGGGGTACAGGCCCTGGGTCGTTGTTTTATCGATTCGTTTATAAGTCGAGAACGGTTCACCAAAAACTTGGTTTTCGACTTGTCGCTTTAACGTCTCTTGAACGAATCACTCGCCAAATACTTGGAATCAATAAGCAGATCTTCCATTTAAAGTCGCTACGAGTCGTCATCAGGTACTCAAAGCGATTTGCTATAGCATTCCGTTTTTGTCTTTTACAAATTGATTTCGATATCGATCTCGTCTCGAAGATTTCGCGATCCGTTTTCGATTAGATCTCGTCTCGTAATGTTTGCAGAAGAATTATGTGTGCATAGTCCGGAATAAGAAAAGGGTGTAATGAAACAAAGAACAAATCTGCAAGACATGATTTAGGATATATAAAAAATTTTAGAGTTGACTATAAAAATATGTTACATACAACTTTTTTTAAAATTCGAGGTTAATCATCGGAAAACTTTTATACTACGTGCACTAGCCAATTTTATTCAGAATATGTCTTGTGCGCGTTCTGACGTTCTCAGATAATTGGCACCCTGAACTTGCCCCATGGCGAACATTGCTTGAGACGAAGATTGCCAGCATTTTAAGACGATACTACTGATTTGATCCTAAAAAGGACAGTTTCTGCTTCCCGTTTTCCTGTTTCGTCGTTTCCGGTCATACCGCCCCAATCCACTGTAACACTTGTTTATAAACGATGTTAGTTGTTTCACTTGTAAGTATAACAATGTTTGTGGCATTACTAAGTTGAGTCGATTGAGTTGAGTTGATATTTTCGTAATCATCATAAATGTCGCTCATCAAAATTTCCTCATCTATTACGAACTTTCAAACAACATCCAGCAGCTCACTGTCATCATTCTCATTAATCTCAGAACATTTTCTATTTTATATCCTATGTTGAGGAGAATAGTACTGAATTCTGAGTTTTCTGATTGCGCTCTCATCTTTTGCTTTAAATGATGGAAAACGTCAATGTCCCTAAATGAGTGATCATTTCAGACATGCATGAATATCATCGGCCGACATATTTGTCCGGACAACCGGCAACATTTGCCCGGAATCTATGCCAATAAAACAGTTACTCCCCAAAATAATTGGCTTTTACATCTTAAATCTCGCGATGTTCTGTTAATAGATACTTTATTTGCCATAGTACACTCATCGCATTCCCAGACAACCATCATGCAGTTTTGTAAAACTTTAGATTTGTTCCATGCAGGATTTTCCATATGATCTTCTTCGATCGGTATCTTAAGCATAGAATGAGCTGTTCTTCCTGAAAGCGTGGGACTTCACCTATATTCTTATTTTATTATTACTTCAACCTTTCGCTAGCGTCCCATATATTATATATACTGGCTGGAGCAAAAAAGTTTTTATTCAACATAATTTTTTACTTTTTAGTTCATTTTTAAACAAAAGCATAAGTTTTTTAAACTATATTTTTAGTTTTCTACCTTTTAGTTAATTATATGTGTTCGGTTATTTTGTGGTGACCGATATTTCCCCAGCTTACTGTACTCTACTCATACACTTTAATTTCGTATCCATACCGAGAGCGTTGTAAAAAAAAGGTAGTCCGCCATTTTGTGTTGGCTGCCATTTTGAATTTGGAATTACGCCACCCAGGTAATAGTATTCTACTTGTCATATGCTTTCATTTGATACCCATACCGATGGTGATGTAAATAAAAAAGTAATCCGCCATCTGTGTTGGCCACCATTTTGTTCCGACCGCCATTTTGAATTTGGAATGACACCAAATAGGTAATTATATTATACTTATCATTACCTTTCATTTTATACCCATGTCAGCGGTCAGCGAGCACAATTGCGAAATTTGGCCGCCATCTTGAAACCGCCATTTTGTTTTTTTTTTATAAAAAGGTCAGATTACTGTAGATTGTCACTTGAACTGTACATGTGTGCAGAATTTGAAGCTGATGGGTGATATGGAAGTGGGTCAAAAACAATTTTCAAGATTTGTTTACATACATACATACATCCATACATACATACAGGTACAGCTAATATATAGGGCATATAAATAGCCTAAAACATGCCCGCCAAAATACTGAATCTTCCAGTGAAAGTCCCATCCCAATCAGATTAGTCGTTTCCTAGATTAGCCCGGACAAACAGACAGACAGACATAAAGACGAAACTCCAAGCTATTGGTATTGGCTCAGTTCTAAGGAACTGGATTGAGAGCTTTCTTTCTGGCCGTTCAATCAAGGTAGTATTGGATGGCGTTGAATCCAACCCTTATTCCATTTCGGCCAGCATTCCCCAAGGGGCAATTCTCTCACCTACTCTCTTTCTTAAATTCATTAATGATATGCTCTCAATCCCCTCCAATCTACTTCATAGTTTTGCCGATGACGGTACTTTGCGTTGCTCATACCCTTCCGACAACACAGGACAAGCATGTGCCAGACCTTATCTTTTAGAACGCGAACTCATGTCCAACTCTCTTAAGGCGGATATTCAATTCATTCTTGATTGGGGCCGCAAGAGTCGTGTCGAATTCAACGAAACCAAAACAAAGTACTGTCTATTCTCCACTAAAACCTGCACCAACCTTCCCTCCATTTGAATGGGCAAGGATAATATAACAGCTGATCCATATCTTAAGCGTCGATAATATATCAAGCAACCGCTGAGATGATCAAAGCCGGAGGGGATGTCTTATCACAACGACTTCATGTCCTCATAACACACATATGGCATTCGGATCGTGTCCCGTCGGCGTGGAAGAAAGCTATCGTTGTCCGAATTTGAAGAAAGGCAACAGTCGGGAATGAAAGAATTATCGTGGTATCAGCCTTCTTTCGATCGTCGGCAAAGTATTTACGAAAATCGCTACAGAAAATCGAGAGCAAACGAGCCGGAAAGAACAAGCTGGATTTAGAGCACATAGTGGATGCATTGATCAAATATTCGCACTCCGTCAGCTAATGGAAGAAAAAAATTCGTTGCGCAAACGAACCATCGATTTCAAACCCGATTTCGATTGCATCGATTATGGTGAATTTACACGAATGACACGCTTGTCATTTTTTTGGTCATTAATTGTCATAATCGTTTACACGATCATAATTTGTGTCATTATTTCTGTCATGAAAAATGGCAAAAATTATTGTCATAAAAAGCTTAAAAAAGCTTAGAAATAATGAAACAAATTATGACCGTGTAAACGATAATGAGAAATTATGAAAAGTTATGGCAAGTCATCATAAAAGAATGAACTTGCTCATTCTTTTATGATAGAGTGTCATTATTTAAATGCAAAATCCAATTTCAACAACAACAACAATTTAAATAATAATCGAAAATAACCCAATGGAATATACTTTTTTCAATATTTATTGGCGAAAGTGGTTGATTTATACCAAATCAAGCCCAATTTTATGATAAGGGATAATCCTAAACAGTTCAAACCACCCCTAAATGGACCGAAAATAAAAAAAAAATTAGGCTTCAAATTTGATTGAATGCCAGGTAGTCAGGTACAAATAAATTGTTTTCAACCCTTAAGGAGTAAAAACTACCCCTACAATTTTAAAAATTAACATTAAATAAAAAAAATAAACTCTTTTCAAGCCAAAACAAAACTACTTTCAACTACCCCTACATTAGGGGGTGGCTCCATAATCAGCATACAAAAAAATATGTGCGGAAATAGTTTCAAAAAGGTGTTATGTTTTTATACCCAAACGTTCGTTTTGAATGGACTATAATATACCGGCAACACACCCCCGCAGTTTATTTTCATATCCTTTATGATCATTTTTATTTATCTTAACAAGGCAAATCTCATATAGGCAAGTCTAAATATTTAACACTCGTAAAAATGAAAAAAGGAAGGGAATTTGTGTTCAATTTATTTTTAAACAAGGCGAAAGAGTATAAATTTGTTAAAAAGATGAATAATTATATCAATTTACCTCACAGGATATTATCATGAAGTGCGGTAGTGTTATTTCAAAGGGGTTTACACTCAAATCAGCACCTAAACCTAGCAGGACCATGAATTAATCAAGTGTCTACAAATGCTCAATACACTAGACACCAATTCTTTTCCAAACAAACAGGGCCATAAAGTAATAAAACAGTTGCGACCGTTGGAGACAAAAGAGCCGACTCTGTTTTGAATCCCTGACTGACTGACGAGCACACAGCTTCCTTTATATATTTCTTACACATAATAAATGTCGACTCTTTTTTGAATCCCTCTTAAAGGAGTATGCACACATATTAGTGCCGTGCTCGGAACGTCGCAGATCCGTGTTCCGTCAAGGGCTCCGAAAAATATCGGTGCGCAAATTTTATATGAACTCGTTCACACATGTCCGTGCTCGGGCCGGAGTAAAAATCTTACGTCCCGGGCACGGCCCTGGTATGTGCGGATACTCATCCACTACACAATTAAATTCAACTCTGTCATAATTTGTCTTTCATAGAAATTCAGCTCTTGCCATTATTTATGGCAACTTGCAATAAATTAATGACATTTTATAATAGAGCTTTTCACATGTCAATATTTGAGTCGTGTGAACAGCAATGCCATTAATTATGACCAGAAATTGTGACCATTGTCATTTTTTGTCATTCGTGTAACCCCAGCATTAGAACAGCTTGCCTAGGACCTAGAAAACCGGACACATGCCTATCATCTAACTTCTTGAAGCGTCCTACGATGGCTCAACCAGCTGCGTTCGTATTCGAAGTGACTTATCCGAGGAGTTCACGATTTAAACGGGTGCCCGATAATAGGGAGACATCACTTCGCCACTTCTTTTCAATGTTGGGACCGACGATATTATGGGTAAAGCATTCGATGGACGACTCGGGGCTCAATGCGACGACAACAACTTCGTAGCCGACTTAATGCTCGCCGAAGATAGCGTCGTCTTTGCCTACACGGATGCCAAAGCCCAGTCATACGGGTTAAAAATCAATGCGAAAAGGACCAAAATGCACATAATGGACGGATCGACTGCCGAGGTGAACACTGCTACCCATATCGAACAGATTCCGAGGTTCAAATATTTGGGATCATTGGTTGAGGATACCAAAGTATCATCGACGTCCGACGTTCACAGCTGCATTGGCCAGGCAACAGCTACCTTCGCCTCGCTCAAGTGGTGCATATGGAAACGAACAAATATTTCCATCAAAACAAAAGTACGCCTTTACCGAACGTTGATATTTAAGATTCTTCTTTATGGATCTGAAACAATCGCACAAACTGGACGTTAAGAAGCTCGAGGTTTTCCAAATTCGATGTTTGAGGCAGATTCTCGGTGTCCCATTTCGCGATCGCCTTCGAAACGAGATCAGAAAGATGCGATCAGCAGACACTGATCGAAGAAGGAATGCAAAAACGTCTAGGTTGGTTTGGACATATTTGCCGAATGGATGATGACCGCTTGCCACGTTAACTTCTCTGGCGAGGGCGTACCGCAGGCTGGAGTTCGGCACCGATCGGCACCGAAGAAAACCTGGCTAAAGAATATCGTAGGTTACTTAAAGAATCAACGGTTATCAGTTACCGAGGCTCGAGACATCGCCAAAAACCGGCAAGATTCGAGACCCTGCGTCACCGACATCAGCGGATTCGTTGCGGGGGCGTCCCGCTCAGAGCGCCAGCTAACGCAACAAAGAAGAAGAAGAACTTAGTATCCTTTATTTTTTCAACATTCAAAATTCTGTATTAAATTCACTGGAATTAAATTCGCCAAAACAAAGAATGAAATTCAGTAAACATATGTCTTTGTCTGTTAAATTTTGAAACCACACAGCCGCTATGCTAAAGGTCAACTCCTGTGGCATAAGCGCCCTAGGGTTAAGCACCAATGTGTGAGCTCAAGTACCTTCACAGGGGCACTTGAAGTCCCTACCTTAACGACACCCTTGAGAGGAGGTGTTATTGCCAATTACGACAATCCTCATCACTTACCTTCTTTATGTGCCGTAGAAGTCACATTTTGTGCTAGAATTATGATGACTGATGTGACACTGACATGAAAGATACTTTAAGGAATTACATGGAGTCCTTCCCTCACGTTTTCACTTTCATTTAAGAAATACGAGACGATTACTTCTCTGCCCTGTCTTGAGGTGTTGAAGACCGAAAACTTATTTTTTTTTTCGCCCTGCCACCACACCACCGATGGCATATGTCTTCCAGTAATGGATCATTGGGGATTTTTTTTTTAGTAGTAGTAGTAGTAGACGATGAAATATATTATGATGATGATGCCAGGGCATATGTGAAAAAGTTTTTAAATACGAACACGGTGAATAAAAGTTATTTATGATCCTTTTTCGTAAAAGACAATTCGTTATACGTATAAGTGGGGGTGTGGGTACTTAGGGATATATTTTGCGCCTTCCTTTTAAGCAATGTGAATTTTGTAAAAACTCCAGTGAATTTTTCTTAATAGGGTAGAAAGGAGCTATTTCAAAGCATCCTTTTTGTGGATTCTTTTTAAATCTGAAAACGGAAAGGGATCATCTTAAGTAACAAAATTATCTTCAATGTTGCCTGGTGACAATTGGTGGGTCCTTTTGTGTTCTTAAGATTATCTCGCATTCGTGGAAATGGTATTGTTTGCTTTAAGGACAAAATGCTTGTTGGTTTTGGTTATGATTTTCATTTAATTGCATCATTTCTCGGTTATTTTTACAGTCACAGAAGGACGTCCTTGCGAGGACCAGCAATCTTCGAGAGTTCGTTGACTGTAATAGCAATAAATTTACACTACTGTAAAGTGTCCTTACTTAAGGTTTAGTTTTTTAATGTTATAATTCCCTTGATTTTTTTCTTTTGGGGATTTTCGTATTATATAATTTTCGGATATTTCTTTCAAGTTAACTTCTTCACTTCTTGCTTTTCATTTTTATAAATAAACTAGCAAAACCCCGTGTGCGTTGGAACGCCTTTCAATGAAAAAAAAAGATTATGTGTTCACCGCGGTAGGAATATAACGAACCACGTTTCATTACTAAGAACCCCTCTCCACGAACGTTAGAAAAACACTAAAGTATAGATTTTTTCAAACTCCGTGACACAAAAAAATTGAGCAGTTCTGATCACCTAGTTGCCAAATTTTATAAATGTTCTATTATTTCAAACACAGAAAAAACTCAACAAAATAATTTGGGAGGGGATGCGCGCGTGAGAAATGTATAAAGTTAATTTATCTTTGTATGTGTTGAGCAGAGCTTTTAAATACACGTAAAACTCCTGGTCAACCAAGCCAGTTTATTCATCATAATAAACATAATTTTACTATAATTATGCGAAATAGTTCTCACCCCTAAATTTAAAATAATTGAAAAAAAAATGCTGAAAAAATTTCTTTTGAATTCATAAGCTTTTTCATTCATAAAATGATAGTTCTGCGCATTCGCAAGCCGCACAACATCCGCAGGCAGATGTGCGCATGCGACTGAAGGAAAACGTCAAAAATCTAGTACTAATCAAAATGATATAATTACAAATTTCGTATCTTTTTAGTAGGAATTGCTACAAATTATTTCTGTAGCAAATATGTAAAATACAAAAACCTTAAAATAAAAAAAAATATATATATAAAAAGGGGCGTTTTTCATTCATAATTTGTAAATTTTTTAAATAATCATTGAAGTTCCAGAAAAATACACCTCCCTCCAGTAATACGCAATCGTGACTGATTAAATGGCAGCACGTGATTTGATAGGAGGAGTTAAATAAAGCATGGTGCGAGATTTTCAACATTTTTCAGAACTTTGCTGGGGTATATGCGCGGAATTTAACGACGTTTGAAAAGATCTATACCGCGATATATAGAACCTCACTTGATGCAGCTTTTACGCGATATTTAGACCAGGGGTCTTATCATGAAATGCGATACGAAAGTAAATACGAACCGAAATAAATTTGTGATGCGAATGAATCTACCGATCATAGGATCCGTCTACTACGAATTCGCTTTGCCAAGGGAGTACTGCCCTACGCAACTTACAAATTCTTTCCAATACTGGGAAAGCAGGCAACTTCATGCCAATATTTGACATTTTATAAGTGCGGGAATAAAGTTTTAGAGTTTTCTTTTACATAAAATTATATAAAAATGATTAGTGTCGAAGCGTTTTTTTCATCATCGGACAGTGAAGAAGAAAATCTTGAAAATATGAGATTGGTTCGAAGAAAACTTCGGGATAATTCGAATCCTATGGGGCTCCCTGATGCAATGTGAGTACACAAACTTTATTAGTTTCTTCATTACAATTATTTTCTGTTACAGCTTTATACAACTCTTTCGAGTATCAAAGCCGGCGTTTTTGTATCTCTTAGAAGAGATTACCAGTGAACTTAAATCAGCGGCTAATTCGGTGTCCATTCCAAGCTATGTAAAGCTTGTATTTGTTTTACGTTTTTTCGCGGAAGGAGGATATCAAAGAGGCACGGGGCAGGATAGTTTTGTGGGCATGGCGCAATCAACCATTTCAACAAATCTGAAGGAAGTTCTTACAATTCTGTCAAGGAAAATCTGACCAAAATGGATCAATTATAAAATGACTGCTGAAGAAAAGAATGCTTGCAAAGTGCATTTTTATGAAAAGACAGACTTTCCCGGAGTAATTGGATCTGTGGATGGTACACACATAAATATAATTCGACCAAAGGAAAATGAACATAAAAGGAAAAGGATTTCACAGCTTAAATGCAATGGTGGTAATATTTAAAATACAAGTTGTTAGCTGCTAATTTAAAACTATCGCTATTTATTTAAAAAACTTAGATGTGCGACCATCTCATGAAAATTCGATGCCTAGATGGGTGATACGGTGGCGCCTCACATGACTCCTTTGTGTGGAATTTAAGTGAGCTGAGGAAATATTTGGAGCAAGAAAGAAGAAATGGTGATACGTCTTCATGGATACTTGGCAAGAAATATAAATATATTAGTAACGTTTCAGTTAAATAAATTAAAATATTTTTCAATTAGGTGACTCCGGATATCCGCTGGAGCCATGGCTTATAACGCCCTACAGGGCAGCTGAAGAAGGAGGCAGAGAGGCAACGTTCAATTCTATCCATTCTAAAACTAGAAATATAATAGAACGTACAATTGGTTTGTTAAAAAGCCGTTTTAGATGTATTTTGGGTGCTAGGCAACTGCATTACACTCCAGAAAAGGCTCTGCAAATTGTAAATGTATGTTGTGCCTTACATAACCCAGCAGGAAAATCAGTAATTACTGAACACAGTAATAGGTGTTTTCTTGCAAGAATCAGTATGGTCATCCTCACGTATTACAATGTAATGCAAAAAGTAGTAAATCAACCTTTAAATCGATATTTCGAACATTTATTCTTTTATTTTCTCTCTGTTTTGTTTGCCCATTTGACGCATTTCCTTTGGAGCTTGTTTGATCTTGTTTTCAATTGGGTGCGGGATTTCGTTATTCTACGTCTTTCGTCGATTACCGTCCTAGGACATCACAATGGAAATGTAATCGATTCCGTAACGCAAAAGGTAATGCAAAGAATTTTTCGGATGGATTACAACTTCGATGCCACAACCATTACTTTTCCTGCTGGGAATATTTGTATTCATTATAAAGCGGACTTGCCAGTTCAGGAAAACATAGCTTATGTTGAGCCAGCAAACCCAGAAAGTATAGATACTGAAGACAATACATCTATAAACATAAGAAATAATATATTAAATTCACTTGTTAGAGATAAAGCAAAAATACATATTTTATTATTACATGTTTTTTTTATTTAAACATTAAATCACAGGATAAAAAAAAACTTTCATAAACATAAATAATTGTAGGTACTTCTTAGTAACAATTAGTTGTAGTATTAACTAATTCACGACAATTTAAAAAAATCATTCTCAAACATAAATAAAGGTGCTTTCTAGCAATAACTAGTTTAAAATTAACAGGTCAAATAAAAAATTCATTCTTAAACATTAGTAAGAGCACTTTGTAGTAATAACTAGTTTAAAATTCACAGCGTATATTCAGTCTTTGTCGCCTTCTTTGGGATTCTTTATAACTAAAGTGAAGAGCAATTCCCCAGTTTCTTCTCCTCTACCGCTAATTTAAGTTTTTTCACTTCTAAAGTTTCCAAATGAGATTTATCTTGGTCGAGGCCCAACATGGGGAAGCTGTAATATCGTCAGCTTCTTTGCCACAGAAAATCAATGTGAAAACTCCAACACATTCAAATGAATTGAACTCACACTCAAGCAAAGGTTTGCGTAGATTCAGTACTCTCAGAAGCTGAGCTAAACGCAGCTTCTTCGGGAACGAACAGCGGGAATTGACAGGATGAGGATAAAGAAATTTTCTGTATCCACCGTTTCTCTTTGTTTCCTTGGTTTCGTTTTCTGGTAATTTACTCTGGCTTCGAGCAACGTTAAATCTGCTCTTAAAATTTTGCTTCGAAATTTTGTTTTTGACTCATCTTAAAATATGAATTTTCGTTTATTTTATATTGAGTCAAGAAAAAAGAGATCGAAGATGAAGTTTTTCTTTGTCTATTGTGGCAAGCGGTATATATTGAATTTAAACTGATAACTTTGTAGCTTCCATTATATTTTTAAGATTCTCTTTAATGATGATCCCTTTAGAGAATATTTTATGAATTGTATTTTCGAGTACGGGTTGCTTGAAGTGTTTTTTTTTGCAATGAGAATGTAATGATTGTTGGTGGGTGGTATAGGGGGTGTATGCGAGGTATGCAGGGTTTTATTATTATCATTTTTTTTAGAGTTTTAGCAAGATTATGGATTTGTAGGAAAAATTAAATGATATCAAATTAGTACTTGCAGTTTTTCAACGGTTTTTTTGACACTTTAATTTATCAACAGAATCTGAAAAAAAGGCGCAAAACTCCCTCTAGCAACGAAACTATTTCGAAAAAATTGACGAAAAAGTGCAAAAATTTACGATTTAGAGCTTAAAAATTTTTCTTGATAAAGCTAAAAATGCATAAAAGAACCTACATTAAAAATTAGAAAGAAACGAAGCGATGCACAAAAATTATTGGGCAATCTATTTTCAAATTTGAAGTCAATTTTTCGGACTTACATATGTAAATAAGATATTTTGACTTGAAATTTTAACCAGTTATTGTTCACATTATAAAGTACAATTTCTGAAAAATCCATGAAAGTTCACTGAAAAAATCCGAAGTTATAACCAAAAAACTAAAATTTAGCAGGTTTTTAAGTTTTTTATGTACAGATAAAATTTCATATTGTAACCGCTGATAGCCAATATTATAACGAACAGCCTTTATTTTCATAACAATTCTTAATGTTTTGTTTATCTGATTCCACTATATGTTATTTTTCAGTTTTTTTTACTTAAAGACTTCGATACTTTTACTTTTATCGTTCGCCTTGCGCGTTGCTTCCCTTATTCTGAACTTTACGAACCGCCACTGTTGAGCCCCTTCCTGTTCCGCTCACTTGTTTTTTGTTGTGCTGCGCTTTTTTTTACATGGAATTTCCAATCACTCCAAACCTAAAAGGTACAAATAAATAAACTTTAGAATTGTATATTTAGCAAAAGAATATATGCATGTACATTCAAAAATTTATTGTTGTTTTACATATTGTGCACTATGTATACCTTTTTCCAACCATCACCATTTCGTATTGGCGGGCCTGATGCATTTAATTGCACTGCTATTTTTCCCACAAATTATGGCCTTTTATTTTGGCGTCCTTGCTGCTCAAATACCCTTTAGCCAAACTAGGATTCCTCTTCATCCAAGTTAATAAAATTTCGAATTGTTTTTGTGTTGTAGCTTTTCCCCTGGAAAATTATTTATTTATATAATCATTTTTATATGTAATTATAAGAAAATATGAAATGTAAACTTACATTTTTTATTCCTTAAGTGTGCACAAAAGAAAACGAAACGTCAAATGCGACAGCTGCACAGCCATCGGAAAAAATTCCGTTTGTAATCGCATCAAACCGATTCGAATTCGCATGGCATGATCGCTTTTTTCGATTTTCGGATAATTTCATTTTCGAATCGCATTTCATGATAAGGCCCCAGTGTCAAATATCAAATGGCACCAGTGTTTGTGGCAGGGATGCCGATCTATTTGCTGAGACAAATAACCTATACCAAATGGTCAACGGTCCTAAGCGTATTCCTGACACTGCAGGTCAAGGACGGCACCTCCTTGATCTTTTTCTTACCTCGCACCCAACAAAATACTCCGTCGAAATCGACTCTCCTCTGGGCAACTCAGATAACTGTCTAATCAGCGCCCACTTCCCATATCGATCTCCTACCCCAACTGCGCCAACTTCTAGGAGAACCGTTTTGGCATTATGGGAAGGCCAATTGGTGGGGGCTGATTCGCTTTTTTCAATCTAATGACTGGGATCTATGTTTCCAGAACCATGATGTCAACTTTGCCGCCCTCTGTATTACCAACATTATATTGGCTGGTATGCACCTATTCATTCCTCATTCCTCCAAATCTATAAAGCCTAGGCAGCATGGATGGTTTAATCGGGAATGCATGAATGCAGTTAAAACTAAAGAAGCCGCCTACAGAGAGTATAGACATTCTCCGAGCGAACTATCTAGACGTGAGTACATCTGGTTGAGAAATTCCTGTAAATCCACCATCAGGAAAGTCAAGGAATTATACGATGACAGGTTGAGAAATAAACTCATTAACTCCACTGCTGGCAGTAAAAATTTTTGGTCCTTGGTAACCTCCATCAGGAAGAATTTTACCTCACACACAACATCTACAATAGGCAGGTGATAACAGAAAGAAAACCCAAGGCCGACTTACTTGCATCTCTGTTCGCCGCAAACTCTTCCTTACCCGATGCTGAAATTCAACCACCGGCCATTGAGAGTTCCAACCACTCAATGGACAGAGTTTTCTTCAAAACACGTGAAGTGCATAGCTCCTCAATTGACTCATTAAGCCACCGTAGGAATGTAGCAGCCCTTGCAAAATTTTACCGACTTTACCACAACGATTGCTCTACTGAAATACAGTAGTTTTCATTTATAGCGACCTCCTTTATAACGACATGTCGTTTATAACGTCGAAAACGTGAAGTAAAAAATGGTTCTTAATCTATTTTAATATATTTACTTATAACGACTTCGGATTTTACGACGAATTCGTTTAATACGACGTATTTGATGGGCAGCGTAAGCAAGAATTTTCTTTATAATCGTTATGCATTTCAGGGAATCACCAGATTTTTCAACCCAGGTTCAGCTTAGGTTCAAACCAGTCATAAACGGTCGAGTTTAACTTTAAGGGTCCACTCAAACCCAACTCAGCTCTCCTACCTGGTTCGAGTTCGTATTTCGCTTCATATAAGTGGGTTTAGTTGTAGTTGGGTTGAAACGACATCTACTTTGTTTGTTTACCATAGTTGAAGTCCGCCTTCGATGTTAGTTTTGTGTTCGGTCTTTTTACATGCACAGGAATAAAAAATTATTTCGTTCTGAATTTTTACGTATCTATAAGTGAGAATTTCGCACAAAAATTTCGAAGTTATGTTTTGATTTCAATTCAGCTCTATTTCAACACAAAGTGAACTCAACTCGACATTATATACGGTGGTCGTAATTTCAACTTTTCAACCCAGTCATAAACGGAGTGATTGGATATATATTGTGAGCGTGTACGCGTTTTCAGGTGAAAGTCATCAATATAGTTATTTCAATTACATGTTTGTTAACCTTACACTTTACTTTTCTCTTCATTTGCTTAAAACGACATTCGGTTATAAAGTCGTAGTTGATCTGATTTCTTCACGGTCGCTATAAACGAATTCTACTGTAAGTAACCTCATGCCTCCACGGCAGCATTTCTCCCGCAACACTAGACTTGCCCGCTCGGCTCACCCTTATAGTCTACAGCCCTTATCTTCGCGCACACTCCGATTTAGAAATTCGTTTATAACAAGAACAACACGACTGTAGAACAACTTACCTCAGTCAATATTCTCGAACTCATACAACACCCAAGAGTTCAAGTGCAAGGTTCACCACCATCTCCTCCAACACCCATCCGACTCCCCGTGATTTATCCTATCTTTCTCTCTATCTTTCTCTCTATCCTACTACTAGACATTTGCCAATAATGAGAGTGATGTGGTCGCAGCAGGTGATACTGCTATTCAGAACAACTCCTAGATTTTTTAGTTTTTCGACAAAAGTGAGGGGAAGCCCATTCAAAACGATTTCTGGCAGAGTAGGACGAGAGATGGGAATGTGAGAGAAATATATACAACGGGACTTCGATGGATTTAATTGAAGTAGGTTCAACGTCGACCAGCGCGAAATGCGACGTAAATCTGCCGAAATCTTCTCAACAGAGGAAACGATTTGGCTTTTTGGTGCAGATATATAAAGTTGAACATCATTAGCGTACATGTGGATCTTGGAGTCTATTACCACTAAAGGAAGATCATTAATAAAAATGCTGAATAGAAGTGGTCCGAGAATGGAACCTTGAGGGACTCCCGAGCTAAGTTGGGCAATTGAAGAACTGCAGGCGCCTAGTTTAACTTGTTGAGACCGGTGCGTTAAGAAGCTATGCAGAAGTTTAAGGGCTGTTTGAGAAAAGTGGACTTGTGAAGAGAGTTTTTGCAGAAGCAAAGTGTGATTAGCGCTATCGAAGGCTTTTGAGAAATCAAGCAACAATAGACAGCACACGTGATGCTCATCAAAAGAGACGCATTTATAAAACGAAGCGTTCGCCATATTCAAGTATTTGGATGGATCTTTTCCAGCACTTTTGCTAAGAATGGGAGTATACTAGTGATGAGCAAACGCAAGAACAAGACAAGACTAATCTAGTTTTGTTCTTGTCTTGTTCTTGTTCAGTCTGTCTTGTTCTTGTTCTTGCAAGCATAGCTAAGGCTTGTTCTTGTTCTTACTAAATGTGCAAGACCAAGACAAGGCAAGACGAAACTGCAAGGCCAAGGTATTTTCTCGCATGTAGTAGGTATTGTATGTTGATTTTATAAAATGGTTATTGAAAAAAACCTAGACTTTAATAAAAAAATTATATCCAAACAACAAAATGCAAAAAATTGATTTTAAAACTGTTATAATTTTAGCGTCAGTCAGTCAGCGTCAAAAGTTTGTATACACCGAAAATTTACTACCTTTGAGGTGAGAATTCCACATGGCTTTTTTATTAAACAAATCAGTTTCACGACTGCTCTTGGTGACGTTATTATGTTTGCGCCCCTGAAAAATTACACTTACAATTACAAAAATTACAAGACTGCAAGAACAAGACCATTTTTGCTCATCACTAAATTACTTGAGCATAATAATCAATTTTATGTTTTTTGTTTTTAATAGAATGAATTTAGGTGGAATTTTTGCAAGAATTTTGCAAGAAATCTTGCTCTGGGTCTTGTTCTTGCAAGCATAACTAAGTCTTGTTCTTGTTCTTGTTCTTGTAAAATGTGCAAGAACAAGACAAGACTGCAAGAACAAGACCAATAATTTCGTTTAGCTTCTTTAATTTTAGCAACAACAAGATTCCTAAGGCGTTTAAAAGATCTCCTTGCAACATCACTTTTTACTTTTAAAAATAATTTCTATAAAAACTCCCTTTCAAAAATAAGTGATTTAATTTCATCAGTGAACCAAGGTTTGGATTTAGCTAAGCAAATTTTACTTCTGATAGGCACAAACTCATCATACAGGTCAAGGAACGTTCTAGCATACTCACTTTTTTTTGTTAATATTTAAAATACTGGTTTTCAAATTATAAGGTAAAAACTTGCAGACAACTTAACTTCACTCACAAATCTTATCTTATCAATCTTCGATTGATTATGTGCACCGCCTTTATCAATCAAGCTTATTTAGTATTAATCAAGTTGTGCTCAGCTGCGTATTTAATACAAAAAACGAAATTTTCTAATAAAAAAAAAAAAAATAACAATAATAATCAAGGTATATTCGACTTATTATTTATTCACTAATTATTTTATTATTTCATTTTTAAAGGATATCATTTTTTTGTTATCATTTTTTGACCTATAAAATTTTTTTGAAATATAAAATGGCATCAAATCATCAAGAAATAAATCATGGAATTAATCAAACTGATGATTTTTTTGAATTAATTAATGAATTCAGTTTAAATTGTGTTGCATGCAAAGATGATAAAGAGAATGATCAAAACTACACAAAATATATAGCTAGATTGGTAGAAAATTACAATATTGAAAACATTTGTAATATTCCTTGCTGTAATTATTCATGGCGGCAGACTATTACTATACAAGAAAAAGATTTCGATTTTCTTCTAGATACTGGTGCACAATTAAATTTAATACCATTATCAGATTATCAAAAATTATATCCTTTATACAACAACGATCAAAATCTTGTAACGGTCAGTTTTGCCTAAATATCTACCTGACTAAAAATTACTGTGGAGCAGAAAATCGAGTAGCTGATTGGGAACAAAAAGGTAGGCGGGGGAAAAAATGAAAAAACAGATTATCACGGGGAGTCAGACAAAAAGGCGAAAAAAAAAAAAAGTCGGGAGAAAAAAAAACTGGATTGTTCGAGGATTGGTTGAAAAAGTTTTTTTTTAAAACGGTTGGGAGGAAAGGATAACTTTTGGAAAAAAACAGAAAAGAAAGTTGGTTTCGAGTATTTTTTTAAATTATTTATGTTCGGAGGAAGTTGCTGGGAAATCATTTTGATGCATGTTTGGTTTCGCGTCGGGAAAAATAAATAATTTCCCCACAAGAAAACAAAAAACAAG
The DNA here is from genome assembly GCA_949987705.1 of Thereva unica. Lineage (NCBI taxonomy): Eukaryota > Metazoa > Arthropoda > Insecta > Diptera > Therevidae > Thereva > Thereva unica. Next base: position 28,593 of record CATLJY010000361.1, on the reverse strand, counting down.
ACCAAAGAAAAGCCAGTTTCGTGGAGAAACGAACAATCTGTGGATAGACCAGGTCAGCTCGCTGGTACAGGGAACAACTATTTCTGGACATACAACCGTGTGGTTGTGGCAAAGCAGTCTTTTTTTTTTTTGTGTGCTGGAGTGAGCCGAACCGGTTTTTTTCTGAGGGACGAAGGACCGATAGGTGTTATACTGAAGAAGTAAGACGAGGCGTTCGTCCTTACCTGCAGAGGCGACGGGACATTTCCCCAACATCCCGGCCATGTGGCACTAAAAGTGAGAGTCGTTAGAAGGCAATTAAGTAAGTACCCTTTGGTAGTCCTTTAGGCGTAGCTGGAAACACAGTACCATCAAGAACCAATTACGTAAAAAAAAGGGTTTCCCTGGGGGAGCAAGAGGCAGTACATTCCTATCAATTGGGAAAAATAAATTAGCTTAAAACTCAAGTATTTTCTTGTTCAGCAGTCCGTCAAGAAGAGCCGGCGTTACGAGCCCTACGTTTTAAGTTTTAAATGATAGTTTTCGTTCAATGCTTAATATACCTTGACCCCCGGAGTATTAGTTTGAAGACGTTTGCCTTAAGGCAGTACAATTACGGCAACTTGGAAGAATAAAGAAAACAGACAGTTTCAAATTATTAACATATTTTTAAAATTTTTTATTATTACATTAATTATTAATTAGATTCAACTTATGTACACCTTTCTTTGTATTTAACACTGTTAATTATTGTTTTTATCTGGCACCATTACAGTTTTTTTGTCGGAACAATTTTAATTCAATTACTTCAATACCTTATTTACACACTTACCTACCACAGGTTAATTTTTTTAGCGTTTGACATTTTTACTTGGGATTTAGAGACATATCCATATAATTTCAGATATCGTTGTAAAAGACAACGTACTGGGCCCAGGGCGTCGTTTTGGTTTTTTGTTAATAATGACCCGTGCAGACAATTGATTTAGTCCTGTTCTTTTTTTCACACAACCTACGTATACATACACCTTTTTATACATTTTTTTTGTTGATTATATGTATGTGAGAATCCACTTGTCTCGTGTGTAATAAATAAAATATGGCCATGTAATTAACTTTCTTTGGTGGAATGGTTGAGGGGGGGATCCTTTCTTTTCAGGGTTGACGCGGCTCGGGCGACGAGCGAAGGATGGAGGTGGTATTTAAGATTTTAACTAGTCACAGGTAAGTGGTGAACCAGCCACGGTAAGCCCCGGCCACACACCCCACGACCCCTCCGGCGAGCTAGACAACTCCGTGTGGCCGGCGTAGGAGTTCCGGAATTTCTTTTTTATTTCTTATGTATGGTGTTGGCTCCTTGGCCATGCTCTTCCGGGCTTGTGGCTAAGGGGGTAACACCTCGCATAAGTGGCGCCCACTATTTAGATCGCGCCATTATGCTGTTACATAAATGGCGCCCAACGAAGCTTTTAAAGCCCGTTGACGGTCCTACACGGACCCTGAAGTTTAAATTTTTTTTGGTTTAATACCACTTGTGCCTTCACGGACAATGTTTGATTTTTTTTTTTTTCGTCTATGGTTCACCACTGTTACCCTGCGCTCGCTGTGGGCTAAGGTAGTACCGCGAGGCCTTAGCCCTTGTCTATTTTTTCGAATTTTTTTTTCAGCATCCTTGTCCAAATTCTAGGTGAATTTTTATTTGTCTTCGCTTTTAGGCCTGCCCGTTCTATTCTGCTGCTGACCTGCACGGCTTGCTAACAAGCGAGTGGTCGCTTGGCTATGCGTGCAGGTGTAGTAGGGGTTCATCTTTGTCCTGTTTCTAGGGTCGGCGACTCTGGTATCAGGCGTGTTACCGCCTGCCACTGCGTCGGTATTGGAACAGGATCATCTTTTAATTTTCCTGATGGTCTCGAAGTTGGTACAAGGGCTTAACCGTCTTTGGTAACAGGCGTGTTAACGCCTGCCACTGCGCCCCTTGTTCCTTCTGATGGTCCATCCAGATTTTTAAATTTTAATTTTTTGTTTACGTCCTGAGGTTTTTCCGTCTGTTCATCTCAACTGATTGATTTTCCGAAAGGTAGCTCAGTTGTGGTTGAACAGCGGATTCCCAAAATTTTTTTATTTTTGAAGAAGTTTCCCTTTCGTGACTATGCGATTTTGAATTTTCGTTTCCGTCCTTCGTTCCGGGTTTACCTGAAGCTGGGTCGGCGACCTGGATGACGCTTGGTGATGACTATGCTTCATGGTTTTCACCAACTGCCATCGAGGCCATCGACATGCGGGATCCCTGGGGGGATTGGTGTCTGCCTCAGCCATTCCACGCATAATGAATTAAAGCATATTACTCACTCTTATACACTAATCTATACATATAGACATTAATACACTTCGATTGTTTTATATACTAAGTGCGGTTGATTTGATTGGCGGTTCTATTTGAATTTATTTTCACACAAATTTGTTTTCCTTTTCCTTCTTCGAACTTTCTTTGTGCGGGTGTTGCTACTATAGTAGATAACCATGGCCGACTCGGGCCGTCGCACCTTTTATGGCCTGCCCATCCGGCATAAGTTGCTAAGAAGGCCACATTTATTTTCGACTCTATCTCCGTTTGCGAAGGAATTCGTTCCTAATTCTAAACGGGTTGTCATGTCACACTCACTGGACGAGGGCACCGCCTTGAGTTATCTATTCGAGGTGATGAATAGGTTAGGCGAGATTCCGGGATCGTTCGATACCATTGCGTCGAGAATCCTAACGATATTTTTCGATTTTAAGAATAATCCATGGGTGTTAAGTCAGGCAATAGAGGGTATCTTCTATCGTTGCGTGGCGGAACCGGCGTTGTGCGTTATGGGAGCAAAATTATACGGGCTGCTGGATTCAATGAATCCCGTAAAGGGTAGTGCCTTTAGAATTCTAGTTAGATTACTGTTGGCCGAGCTGCAGAGGCTAATTAGGCAGGACGGCCTGAATGGTCGTAGGTTACGAGGGGTCGAGTTGTTCTTGACGGCCATAAGTACCCATACCCTTCGACGACCAGAAAAGGCGCCCGGGGAAAAAGTCAACTAATGCATTTCTCATTATCGTTTTGTTGGCGTCACCTTTTTTTTAATACGTTATTTTAGAGAAAAATTAAATACAACAGATCTACACCTGTATGTGGTTTTAAGACAGTTATTTGGTCAAAGTTAATCAGGAAATATAATTTTACAAATTAAAATGCAACGAAGGTGTAGTATTAACGATTTTATCATCAGGATATCAGTGGTCGTCGAGAAATTTTTTTTTGTTTGTAAGGTTATTTTTAAAGGCGGAAAACGTATTTTCATCTCAACTCGGAACTTGCGAAGAAAAAATTGTACACAAATAAAGTGGACAGTATCCAGATATGGATGACGTATTTAACAATAAGCCCACTAAAGCTGGCCGCAGCAGCCGCCAACTTTTCTTCTACTTGATGTCAATTTCCTCTGGATTCCTGATTTTCTCGTATTTCCCGCAATTTAAATATAATTAACGTATCCGAAATACGAAATTATTGAAAGTGTTTGCGTGACTGATATTCGGTAACGCGGCTCATACTGTTCTTGGGAGCTCTGGCTCATCTATTAGATGCACCCTTCCCAAACGTGGAGGAGAGCTTTAATATGCAGGCAATGCATGATATACTCTATCTACGGCACAATTTCACTCAGTATGACCATCATGAATTTCCTGGTGTCGAGCCAGCATTAAGACATACGGAGGTGATTTCCTCAAGGTTTCCTTTTCATCTATTTGATTTTTGGTCAGGCTGTGGGTGTACCTCGGCGAGCTAGTTGCCTGTCGTTCTATGGGGGGGAGTCCCATGCAATGTGGGATTGCGTGAGATTAACTCCATGGTACGAGGGGAAACCAGTTCTGGCGAGAATGTCTGGAAGTTTACGGGAGCCGGAGGGGGACAATATGGAATTGCCTTCAGCCTGATCCTGGGGCTTCCAGATATTCGTCCGAGCGAATCGACTGACGGCCCCACGTTTTTTTAAAAATTGGCGTAATCACTCTTCTAACCTCGTTTCGAGTTAATCCTTTTACCTGATATACCCGGCTAGCTCACTAGAGCATGAGACTCCTAGTCTCAGGTCGTGAGTCGAGACCCACATTGGCGCCAAAAATATTAGGCCTTATGGCATAAAAACTGTCCGTTTTTTTCGGCTCCTCACTGCCTCGCGAGTCGGCCTCGTGGACCCGAGGGTATGTAACGGTCAGTTTTGCCTAAATATCTACCTGACTAAAAATTACTGTGGAGCAGAAAATCGAGTAGCTGATTGGGAACAAAAAGGTAGGCGGGGGAAAAAATGAAAAAACAGATTATCACGGGGAGTCAGACAAAAAGGCGAAAAAAAAAAAAAAGTCGGGAGAAAAAAAAACTGGATTGTTCGAGGATTGGTTGAAAAAGTTTTTTTTTAAAACGGTTGGGAGGAAAGGATAACTTTTGGAAAAAAACAGAAAAGAAAGTTGGTTTCGAGTATTTTTTTAAATTATTTATGTTCGGAGGAAGTTGCTGGGAAATCATTTTGATGCATGTTTGGTTTCGCGTCGGGAAAAATAAATAATTTCCCCACAAGAAAACAAAAAACAAGACCAAAGAAAAGCCAGTTTCGTGGAGAAACGAACAATCTGTGGATAGACCAGGTCAGCTCGCTGGTACAGGGAACAACTATTTCTGGACATACAACCGTGTGGTTGTGGCAAAGCAGTCTTTTTTTTTTTTGTGTGCTGGAGTGAGCCGAACCGGTTTTTTTCTGAGGGACGAAGGACCGATAGGTGTTATACTGAAGAAGTAAGACGAGGCGTTCGTCCTTACCTGCAGAGGCGACGGGACATTTCCCCAACATCCCGGCCATGTGGCACTAAAAGTGAGAGTCGTTAGAAGGCAATTAAGTAAGTACCCTTTGGTAGTCCTTTAGGCGTAGCTGGAAACACAGTACCATCAAGAACCAATTACGTAAAAAAAAGGGTTTCCCTGGGGGAGCAAGAGGCAGTACATTCCTATCAATTGGGAAAAATAAATTAGCTTAAAACTCAAGTATTTTCTTGTTCAGCAGTCCGTCAAGAAGAGCCGGCGTTACGAGCCCTACGTTTTAAGTTTTAAATGATAGTTTTCGTTCAATGCTTAATATACCTTGACCCCCGGAGTATTAGTTTGAAGACGTTTGCCTTAAGGCAGTACAATTACGGCAACTTGGAAGAATAAAGAAAACAGACAGTTTCAAATTATTAACATATTTTTAAAATTTTTTATTATTACATTAATTATTAATTAGATTCAACTTATGTACACCTTTCTTTGTATTTAACACTGTTAATTATTGTTTTTATCTGGCACCATTACAGTTTTTTTGTCGGAACAATTTTAATTCAATTACTTCAATACCTTATTTACACACTTACCTACCACAGGTTAATTTTTTTAGCGTTTGACATTTTTACTTGGGATTTAGAGACATATCCATATAATTTCAGATATCGTTGTAAAAGACAACGTACTGGGCCCAGGGCGTCGTTTTGGTTTTTTGTTAATAATGACCCGTGCAGACAATTGATTTAGTCCTGTTCTTTTTTTCACACAACCTACGTATACATACACCTTTTTATACATTTTTTTTGTTGATTATATGTATGTGAGAATCCACTTGTCTCGTGTGTAATAAATAAAATATGGCCATGTAATTAACTTTCTTTGGTGGAATGGTTGAGGGGGGGATCCTTTCTTTTCAGGGTTGACGCGGCTCGGGCGACGAGCGAAGGATGGAGGTGGTATTTAAGATTTTAACTAGTCACAGGTAAGTGGTGAACCAGCCACGGTAAGCCCCGGCCACACACCCCACGACCCCTCCGGCGAGCTAGACAACTCCGTGTGGCCGGCGTAGGAGTTCCGGAATTTCTTTTTTATTTCTTATGTATGGTGTTGGCTCCTTGGCCATGCTCTTCCGGGCTTGTGGCTAAGGGGGTAACACCTCGCATAAGTGGCGCCCACTATTTAGATCGCGCCATTATGCTGTTACAATCTTGAGCTAAATAATTCATTAGGAATTTTTCTGGCTGATGGAACAAAAATTTTAACATATGGTTGTATTGATTTAATAATCGAATGTAATAATTTAAAATTACGAGAAAAATTTATAATTGTTGAGAATAATTACGATCGTATTCTTAGTATTAATACTTGTATTAAGCTTGGCTTAATGACAAGAATACCATCGGAACTATTAAAATTAATTAATATAATACGACAATATAAAAATATTTTTATGAATGATGTAATAATTAAAAATTTTACATATAATATTAATAATAATAAATTATTTAATCCTATAACATATTTGGATGCAAATGAATCGAATTTAAATGATAAAGATATATCATATTTAGAAAAATCTGGTATAATAACAAAATTAAAGTCATATCATAAAATTAATGGTAAATTAATATCATGTAATTATAATAATGAAAAAAATTTATATTTTTATGAAAATAATTTATTAAATTATTTATATGCTAATAAACGTTTCCAACGATTAAACTTAAACGATTTACAAAAAAAATTAATTTATAATAAATATTTTTCATTATGGCAAATTGATTTAACATGTAACAATTACATTAAATTATCAAATAAATCAAAATTAATATTAACATTTAAAAATCAATTAAATACATATTATTTTAATTATTTACCAATTGTTACAACAAAAATACGTGATATTTGTAGTGATATTGCAAATATATTATTTTCAAATTTGAATGGTGTAATTGTTAATTGCAATGATATAATTGTTTATGGTTATGATGATAAATCATATTATAAAAATTTAGAATGCATTTTAAATAAATCTGAATATAATGGTATTAAATTGAAATTAATTAAACAAAAAACCGATAAATTTACATATCTTGGTGATATTTATACAAATTATCAACGAACAATTGATATTAATAAATTAATTAATATAAAAAATATAAAATTACCAAGAAATTTTATTGAATTACAATTAATTAAATCAATAATTGTATATTTATCAAAATATATACCAAATTTAAATGATTACTTATTAAAAAATAATTTAATTACATTTAATAATAATAATAATAATGAAATTTCGCAATTATCAAAAAATTTCATAAATAATTTTAATCAAATTAAAAATATAATTTATAATGAATTATTATTAATTAATTTTAATGAAAATTTACCAATTATAATTATTTATTCACAAACAGAAGAATATATTTCAACATGTTTATTACAAAATAATTTACCAATACATTGTATAACAAATAAATTACAAATAAAAAATTATAAAAATTATTCAATATTAGAAAAAACATTTCTATCAATATTATATGCATGTAAAAATTTTTATCAATATATTGATATATCAAAACAAACAATTATCCATACAAATGATAATAATATTATTAAATATTTTAATATGGAATTAACAAAAATTCATAATCCAAAATTACGTTTTATTAAATCGGAATTAAATATATTTAATAATATAACAATTGAATATTGTAATGATGAATATTTATTAATACCCAAAATTATTGCATTAAATTGTATTGAAATGAATTGTAATTTATTAAATAGTAATGTAAATGAAATATTAGATGATTATGAAAAATATCAATTGATTGATAAAACAAAAACTGATTTGATATTAAGTGAAATTTTTAATGTTATTAAAAATGGTAAAAATATTGAATTATTAAAAGCGTGTAATTTTTATGATATTATTGATGATATTTATGAAGATAATGGTTGCTTGTATTATGAAGGGAAAATTTTTATACCAGAATTTATGCAAAATAATGATAAATTAATTAATTTAAGATGTATTGATGTTATATTTAATCGTAGTGATATTTAATGTTAATTAAATTTACAAAATTATTTTAATTTTTTGCTTACAGTTTTTTCACATTAAATTCACCCTTTTGCAAATCAAATTCACCCGGTTAAAAAATTAAGTACTTCTATAATAATAATATTAGTAAATCCAGGTTCGGTCAAGCTCAGCACACCATAATCTATTTCTATTCATACATTTTGTTGGTAAACAAATACGCACTCTACTTTTTCTACCACCACATTCTCCAATGCTGAGGACCATCGAGGAAGTCTTTTCCAAAATAAACCTTTCCGCAAGAAATAAGTATGTTAGCCCATCCTTAAAATTGGAAATGACAATTCCTCACACATTAACATTTCGCGTATGGAGCGCACGTGCATTGTAATTTCCCCTTCGAAATTCGTGTACGAGCAACAACACTCTCTCCATCTGACCACGAGAAGAGTTTCAGTGAGACCGTGGAATTGTAATTGGGAATATAAATGAGTGGGGCATTTCCATCACCACTACGTTCGTTTAAGTGACAGCTTTCTTTTCGAATGTACTTTCGTTGTGTGATTTGGGACTCTCACTGCCAATTAAAAAGCGATTTTGAGATTTCCAATTGTTTTGGCGGACGCCATATTATTGGCTTATGGGTACAGCGGGGTGCACCGGATTCCAACTAGTAATATATAATGTAGAAGTACTTAATATTTAAACGGGTCAATTTGATTTGCAAAAGGGTGAATTTAATGTGAAAAAACTGTACAATTACATTTTAATTAGATAAATACTTTTCAACTCTTTTTAATTAATAAAATATTTATGGTTATGGGAAAGATTCTTATAGGGTTTAATTTTTAACTACAATGATTTAGCCGAGTTTTTATATTATTTTCTAATATAATTATTTTTAACTGTAAACACTTGTTGTAATTTTTTAGATCACGCAATTAAATATTTTTAAGAAAATCTCAAATCTAGTTTATCTAAAATATTCCAATTCAATAGTGTTGGGTAGGACACGATTATAAAATGAATTTGTAAGAGGAGAATCTTTTTCCTTTTGAACCAGGAAAATGTCTCACTTCAAATGGGGCGAATAACCAATCTACGAATTTACAATGGTAATTTCTAGACAACTGAAGGCAGGAAAAAAAAAATATGAGCGAATAGAACAATTAATTTGAAGAAAGATAGCGTGTTTTTTTCAGGAATTTCATTGGCGAACCTAACCTAAAAAATTCGCGAAAGTAAAAAAACTGGTATTCGCTAATAAAACAAAAAGCTGAGCTCGAATACAAAAAAGTTAAATGAGAAAGTTGTAGGTATTAAAATTATCTTTCGATTGATGTGTTATGAGATATTGATTAGGGCCTTACCTATTTATGGAGAAAAATGCAAAAAACCCTTAAAAATCTCGCGTTTTTCATTTAATTTTTCCTTTTTAGTAAAGAAACCTAGAAACTTTTTTTTATTTCATTATTTTTCGTCACTAAACTACTATTTAATAAAAGTTTATATTTTTTTCCTAATTTCAAAATAAAATATTAACCGTAACCCCACGTCTACACGAGCGTTTTTTAATCGCATAAGATATTTCATATGCATGCGTTTTTTTCTGGTTGCTGGGAAAAATAAACGCATAAGTTTTCATTTGTAAAATGGCTTTGAGCAGTAAACAATGGCCTCGATTCCCAGATCCGGCGGGTCGGAGGTGAGTGCGGATTTGACACTTTGCGATTCTCAAATCCGCAGTCCCGGATTGGTTTAAATCGAAAATTCGGAGTGAAGACTCACGCGATAATGAAATATATGATGTCGGATTATCTCAGGCGCATTTGTCGTTCAAATCCGCAGAAAATTTGTTGCGGATCACACTTTTACAGCGCGGAAAATGTCAAAAAGAAATTCGGGGTTGCGGATCTGAGAATCGCAAAGTGTCAAATCCGCAACTCACTTCCCCGCCGCCGGATCTGGGAATCGAGGCCAATGTGTGGCGATTCTGGTTATCAATGCCATACGTGAAATCGAAAAAAAGGAAATGCTTTACTAATACTTCTGCGAGAGGCTATAGTGCAATCTAAAAACTTCAATTCATCAAAATAAAACAAATTGGAAAGAAATTGAATAAGTTTCATCACTCCCAGCTCCAGATTTCTTGCTTCCATCAATTTTTCTTTTTTCCGCCACATACCTACGAATTCCGTAAATTTCTAATTTTTTTTAATGACATCTATGTATGTTTGCATTAAATTCTTTAGAAATATTTATCCACGCATTATTTTTTATATGCGTGTGTTTAAATATTTTATTTCCAGCATTCCAGAGGCATTCGTTTTGCCTATAATATATAAATTAATTAGTTTTATTACACTTTTTTGGTTCCACTTTAAATCAGCCATTTCTAAGAGCAAATGTCAAAATTATCGCATACGTTTTATCTTATGAGTTCTCGTATAAGTTTGCTCTCATGCGTTTTTTAATCGCAGCAATCGGATGTTTTGATTGGCTACATTCAAAACTTATGCAATAAAAAACGCACGTGTAGACCCCGGGTAAGACCGTCTACAGCAAGGACATTTTTTTAAATGACCGAGCATTTATCCTTCATTAAACGCCTGTGAAATTGAGACATATTGTTGTTGAACTCTTACTGTACAATAGACAAATTGTTATTGATGTCTTAACAACACGGATCTTTTAAAAAGTGCGCGTAGCCGGTCAGTACCAGGCGCGGATTTAGAATTTCGTTTTGGGGGGGGTCACGGAATTAAAAGTAAACCAAGAAAGCGAAACACTGAAAGCATTCGACGATTTACTTGGACAAAATGGAACGCTTTCATTTCACCAACGGAACCAATATTATCAGAGGGTGGTAGAAGCTGAAAAAAGTTTCCTTTACACTTTTCATAACCCAGCATCTGTGTGTACAATGGGACTCACAAGTAAAAGAAAGCCGAGATCGATGTTACTATGTAGGGATAATGAACTTCTCTATAATCGTGACACTGACGGAAAAGTAGATATTCTGGTGGCAAATGCTAGGAACTTCAGGGCACTCTTCGTTGAATTTGGTGACTTTACTCTTCAGTATCATTTGGAAACCGCAGGTTCAATCGCGACATATATCAGTAAAACCACCCAAAATCAACTTATGGAAGCCTGCAAAGACGAAATTCAGTAAGCTATTCTGAAAGGAGTTAGAGCGGCAAAGTTTTGCGCAGTTGTATTTGATGAGACGAACGACAATTCTTATACAAAACACCTTAGCTTACCCTACTACTACTACTGCAACAGAGCAATCAGAGAATTTCATCACATTTTGCGATGCATACCAAGCAATTCGTTCCGAGGATATCATCATCGATCTGTGTGAGAAATTCGACTTGGACCTAAAATATTTGGTTGGAATTAGAACAGATAGTTGCTCGCTAATGGCGTCTGATTTGAAAGGGGTATGTCAGGACTTGACGAAAGTACCCATTCGTGCAAGACGTTGTTTTTGCAGTAATCATTTGTTAACAATTCTTTATTAAAATCTTCCAAAGTTTCAAATTGTCGCAATGCTTCAGGAACAATGAGAGCTAACGGCTAACGGTTTTGCAAACGTTTTTAAAAAAAATATTGGTGGCAAATCACTTAACGACTTTGCTAGACTGGTAGAAACCAACTTCACTAGTTGGGTAGAAAACCACGTTGGGCACATGCAGCTTGAGGGTGAACAATCAATAAAAAAGCAACGGATATGATCAAAGATACCCTTGCTGACCAAAAAATGTGATGAAGATTCTGGTTTTCGGAAATAGTAACCGCAATTCATGCGATGGCCAATGTTAAAGCAGCAGGAAAGGATGGCATCCCGCCAGAATTGTTGAAAGCCGACTCAAACCTCATAGCAGATGCGCTTCAGCCAATCCTAGAAATAGCATGGGACACCTGTATCTTTCCGGAGGATTGGACGCAAGGTATCATAGTCAAAATACCAAAAAAGGCGGACCTAACAATATGCGACAACTGGAGAGGTATATGTTTATTATCTACTGTGGGCAAAATTTTGTCCCATATATTACTATCTAGGATAAGTGAGGCAGTTGATCGAACGCTTAGGGGGCAGCAGGCCGGATTCAGGAAGGGCTGCTCCTATATTGATCATATTAACACCTTGAGAATAATAGTGGAGCAGTCTACTGAATTCCGATCCTCCCTTTACCTTGCTTTCGTAGACTATGAGAAAGCGTTCGACTCGGTCAATAGGAGCTTCATTTGGCAGGCACTACGGCGACGTGGACTGCCTGATAAAATAATAGAATTGATAAAAGCCCTATATAACAATTCCAAATGCAGAGTTCTCCATAATGGAAAATTATCCGACAGCTTTGAGGTGAGCTCAGGAGTACGACAAGGATGCCTACTTTCGCCATTACTATTTCTTATAGTAACAAATGACATCCTTGTCGGCGCTCTAGATAATAGAACAGGCGTCATACAATGGGTTTTGGTAGACCGCCTTAAGGATCTCGACTACGCCGATGATATCTGTTTGCTGGCCCACAGACACCAGGACCTCAAAAACATGTTAAACAATTGGGCAAGAGAAAGTAGTCCAGAAGGCTTAAGGCTAAATCCGACTAAAACTAAAGAAATGCGGATAAATGCAAACACCATTGAACGGACTGCGCTGAATTCTGAGTAACCGTGACGTGGAACTGGTAAATAAATTCTGCTACCTCGGTAGCATTATTACTGAAAATGGTGGGGCAGAAGAAGACGTCAGTTCCAGAATAAATAAAGCACGAGGCGCATATGCATGCCTGTCCCACATATGGAGATCAAATGTGATTTCCACTAACACCAAATTGCGGCTGTTCAACTCCAACGTTAAGGCAGTTCTTTTGTATGGTTGCGAAACATGGAAAGTCACCCAATTCATCACAGGGCGCCTACAAGTCTTCATCAACAGATGCCTTCGTCGTATCCTAAAAATCCGCTTAGTACAGTCAAATTAAGCCGAAAAAAGCGAAATAGCGGAAATGGTCGGGTACAGGCTGAAAATTGGCACAGAGCTTCCTTTTAGGGTTCTTAATAAGAGGTTATAAAGTCTACCGATTTTCTACCCCGGGAACCTTTCTTTCTAGGGGGTTTTAGGGTCAAAATATCTGTTTTTTGCAAATGCATCTGAAACCGTAAGTCCTATCATAAAAAAATGTGCACAAAGTTTGTAGCTCATATAATTTTCTACAAAAAATGTTATTATACATTTTGCCGTACGTATTGCCATTCATGAGATATCACCGTTTTAAAGATTTAAAATATTCATATGAACTCATTCACGACTTGTATAGGTTTTCCGACGTTCAAGTTGGACTACTTTTCTAATTTTTTCAGGGGTCATTCCTGGATGTATTTGGAGGAAAAATGTGTTCTAGATAGGGGGCTAACCACTAAGATACAGGGTGTTCGCGAAAAAACAATGTCTTTTTTTGTCATTTATTTAGAGTTGAATAACTCCTAGACCAATTATCGTAAACCAATATACTTAGACTCATCTTTTAGGTCAAAGTGTATTCTTTTATTTGATATAAAGATCAGGAACTTGAGTTGCTCCGTTTAGAAGATATGTAGGTTCAAAGCATGAGCGAAATGTTTAAATGCCTAATGATATTTTTTATTCAATTTTACGTTCACAGCTTCAAAATTCAAGCAACATATTTTATCACAAATCATGCAGAAATCAATACACTCACTATCTGACATAATTTAGATGTAATTTTGTATTATTGTTCCAATTTGGACCATTTGGTAAAAAAAAAACAGAAAATATACTTTAAATTGAATAAAAAAATATCATTAGGCTTTTAAACATTTCGCTCATGCTTTGAACCTACATATCTTCTAAACGGAGCAACTCAAGTTCCTGATCTTTATATCAAATAAAAGAATACACTTTGACCTAAAAGATGAGTCTAAGTATATTGGTTTACGATAATTGGTCTAGGAGTTATTCAACTCTAAATAAATGACAAAAAAAGACATTGTTTTTTCGCGAACACCCTGTATCTTAGTGGTTAGCCCCCTATCTAGAACACATTTTTCCTCCAAATACATCCAGGAATGACCCCTGAAAAAATTAGAAAAGTAGTCCAACTTGAACGTCGGAAAACCTATACAAGTCGTGAATGAGTTCATATGAATATTTTAAATCTTTAAAACGGTGATATCTCATGAATGGCAATACGTACGGCAAAATGTATAATAACATTTTTTGTAGAAAATTATATGAGCTACAAACTTTGTGAACATTTTTTTATGATAGGACTTACGGTTTCAGATGCATTTGCAAAAAACAGATATTTTGACCCTAAAACCCCCTAGAAAGAAAGGTTCCCGGGGTAGAAAATCGGTAGACTTTATAACCCCTTATTAAGAACCCTAAAAGGAAGCTCCGTGCCAATTTTCAGCCTGTACCCAAACATTTCCGCTATTTTTACTATTTTTCCTGTACTAGCTGGCAAGATAGAATTTCAAACGAAGAACTATGGCGCCGTGCCGGCTAAAGGCCGGGACACACATATCCGCACCGCGTCCGCACCGCATCCGCACCATGTGTCGGACGACACACGGAGAGAAAGTAAACAAGTAAAATGTTACCAGTCAGTCCCCACATTTCCGTGTCCGCACCGAGTCAAATTACGTGAGTTTTGTTTTTGCCCGGACACGGTGCGGATGCGGTGCGGACACGGTGCGGATATGTGTGTCCCGGCCTTAAGAAAGGATAGACGACCAAATCAGGCGAAGGAAATGGAATTGGGTTGGCCACACCTTGCGACGCGAAAACGAAAATCTAGCCAAACAGGCCCTTGACTGGAATCCGCAAGGTTCCCGTCGAGTAGGAAGACCTAGAACAACGTGGAGAAGAACCCTACTAGAAGAAGCCGCAACAACTTGGAGATCCTGGTCGGAGCTAAGAGCTGTCGCGCAAAACAGAGTCCGCTGGAGGGCAACTGTTTCCGCCCTATGTCCCATGACGGATTAAAGGAGTTTAAAGAAAGAAAGAAGAAGACATGTTGGACCAAGACGTTGATCAGTTGAGACATTCAAGATGTTCGACAAGTAGCAGACGCGTCAGCAGCTTTTGGTTTCTCCCATCTCTTTGATTGCATAGTTCGAGCTTTTGGGGGGGGTCATGACCCCCGTGACCCCCCCCCCCTTGAATCCGCGGCTGGTCAGTACATAGTTGCGGCCGACGCTAGTGCAGGCACTTCACGCGCCTAAGCTACTAGTCCAATCAATCTACAATAGCCTCGTGTAATTTTTGCGTTAATCGCCAACAGAAAGCAAAAAATATGGACATATAGGAAAAAAATCTAAAAAAGATAACACACAACTTAGTCTTAGTTTTAAAAGTTGATAGTGTCTAGGATATTGACCTTATCTCGAATGCTACCACTTTGCTGGGTATTTGTATCTTAGCAACAGTAATTCTACAAGCTATTTATATATGGCTTCAGTTACTTGATTTGTGGTTTTTATTAAGTCACACACCTAAATCAAAATCATCCCAAATACTAGACTCCAGCTCTGAAAGCGGAGACAATGTTGTAGTTGTAGATACTGGCATGGCTTCAGAATCACGGTTTTGAGTCTATTATGCATTAAACTGATCCAGAGTATCTGTGAAAGCTATGCCTCCAGTATATTTCTATTTGACAATCGCACCTCGCCTAAAAAGAAGTGCGAAATGTCTCTCGAGTACAAAACTTCACTCTCTTGACAAATATAAGAATTGTCTCTTCAATACAAAATTTACCTCATTCGAAAAATGTAAGAAATATCTCTCGAGTACAACACTTCATTCCCTCAAAAAATGTAAGAATTGTCTGTTTACTATAAAATTCCACTTCTTCCAAAAATGTAAGAACATTCTCTCCAGTTCGTATCTAAAATTTCACCACCACCAATCTCTCCACTTCGTACTTTTCAATCGCACGGTATAGATTTTTTCAAACGTCGTGACATTTCGCGCATGTACCCCTGCAAAACTCGTCAAAATGTTTAAAAGCTCGGACAAAGCTTCATTTAACTCCTACTATCAAATCACTTGCTGCCATTTAATCAGTCACGACTGCGTATTGCTGGAGGGAAGTGTATTTTTCTGGAACTTCAATGATTATTTAAGAAAAAAATACAAATTATTATGAATGAAAAACGAAGCAGGGGCTTTACATGTATTTAAAAGCTCTGCTCAACACATATAAAGATAAATTAACTTCATAAATTCGACATGAGCGCATCCCTTCCCAAATTATTTTGTTGCGTTTTTTCTGCGTTTGTTGCCGTTTTAACTAAAAAGGGGGAAAATGATAGAACAATATTTATAAAATTTGGCAGCGAGGTGCTCAGAACTTTTCAAATTTTTTGTGTCACGTAGTCTGAAAAAATCTATACATTACATACAGTACATTATTTTTGAACCGGGACATTTAAAAAAGTTGAGGCCTCAGTACAATTTACTATCGTGTACGGGACAAATGAACCGCCTTTTGTTGGTCCGGCTCCACTCTACAGTTCATACAATTAAAAAAATTCTTATTTTATTTCTTAGATTATATTACAAAATTTTTGATGTATTTATAGAATAAGACAAAAAAAATGTTAGCCAGTTAGTATATATATGGCGAAATGGTGGTGGTTTTTTGTAGACGATTTTTTCTTTTTTTTGTGCACTTGTAGTGAACTAGGGCACTATTTATCAGGGCATAGGTTTTCTACTAGGCTCATTATGTAAATATAATTGGAGTGTCTGTCTGTGATTTCAAAATAATTGTGTTTTTTTAATTTCATATTATTACAAGATTTTAAAACGAAATCACACATTTTTAAAATTGTTGTCTGTCTGTAAAGGGTTCATAACGATTTATTGTTATCGGATCGGATTCAAAATATTTATGTTTCTGTTGATATTAACTAAATATACAAGAAAATGATAAGAGCATGGCACATACAAGAAGAAAAAAACATTTTTATCGGTGTCGATTGATAAGATTTGATTAATGCCGTCAATGCTGATATCTACGATAAAAATTCAGCAAATGTCACACCAATACAGTTTCTTATAATTTTAAATACTTTTCTACATAGAATGGGTGGGTAATGGGGAATACTCTGCATGAAATATTGAAGTTTATTTTTTAATAAGAATGCTTCAAGTTACTCCGTCTGTTGTTTCCTAACCTATTCCATTCAGTTTGGCAGCACCATTCGAGCTTACTTTGTTTTTTGTTATGTCTCAATTATGAATATCCACATTATATGTATGTGTGAAACGTGGTTAGATGAAAATGTTAACTCGACTATTGTTGCAATTCCAGATTTCAACTTGTTTAGAAATGATCGTCGTGGGCGTGTTGGAGGAGGTGTATCGATCTACGTACATAATACCTTAAAAACAACTCCTCTTAAAATTTCGTCACCTGGTGAAATTGTTGAATTCATTGGTGTTGAAGTGGCATCTGATTGTGAAAGTTTAGCCGTATTTAGTGTTTACTCTCCTCCAGGCACCTTCAATCCGTGTAACTTTGTTGAACTTACCGAATCACTCAATCCTGTCGTTCAGAAGTATCGCGACGTTATTGTTTGTGGTGATTTTAATGTAAACGCTCTGAAAGCAGGCTCTGCAGCGGATGAATTGTCCTATCTCCTACTAACATTAGATCTAAAGGCTCTCAATAATCAACCGACCTATTACAATGCGTCCTCCCCCACCCAGTTAGATTATATGTTGACTACAAACATTCTTAAGGTACTATTTCATAACCAGATTTCGCCTCCAAGCAACTTTGATCATGATTTTCTCTTTATGACGTATAGGATGAGATTGGCGGCTATTCCTAAAGTTATTTCCTTCGTTTATCGTGACTTTAAGAATATTGAGAAAGATCTCTTGAAGACTGAGTGTAGTTGTATGACTTGGGATAATGTATATCGAGAGGAGACTCTAGATGGAAAGGTGCAAAATTTAACATATAGTATATTAAATCTATTTGATCGTTATGTCCCTCTAAAGATGTGTCGTGTACGTCGGCGGAGGTGTCCTTGGATTACTGATAACATCCATCGGGCAATGGCTGAGAGAGATTACCTCATTAAACAGTACCGGAGAAACAAGGAAGCATTGATATACAGCAGGTATAAAGCTGTGCGTAATAGGGTAACAGCTATGATTCGCTCTGCAAAAAGAACATATTTTGCCTCTAAATTGGACACCAATCAGCCTTTGAAAAAGTTATGGAGGAATATTCGCAGTTTGGGAATACATGGCTGTGATGATTACAAAACTGCTATGGACCCAAATGTACTAAACAATTTCTTTGTGAATAGAAGTGTTCAATATTCTGACATTTTGTGTCGCAATTCAAATGGTCAGGCTGATGTGGGGTTTAGTTTTAGATGCACTGAGGCCTCTGAAGTACTTACAGCTATACACTCTATTAAGTCGAATGCCACAGGATTCGACTCTTTAACACCCGTATTCTTGAAATTGTTAGTACCTTTTATTGTGAGTCCTCTAGTCCGTATTTTCAACTTTTGTTTGACTACCTCCCAATTCCCGACTGAGTGGAAAAAGGCATTGGTGGTTCCTGTACTCAAGAAATCGTCCCCATCGGAGCCTGGTGATTTTCGTCCTATCAGTCTACTGTGTTTCTTTGCGAAAGTTTTTGAAAAAGTCGTGCACAGCCAAATAATGCAATATGTCAAACAACACAATCTCTTATCCAAATGGCAGTCTGGTTTTCGACCGAATTATAGCTGCGAGACAGCCTTATTAAAAGTTCCTTCGGACATCCACGAGGCGCTTGATAAGGATCACTTAGCAGTTTTAGTTTTGCTTGACTTTAGCAAAGCCTTTGACTCGGTAAATCACCAAAAGCTTCTTAGTAAGCTTAAAAGGGATTTTAACTTTTCATCTTCGGCTGTGAAGTTGATATGTAATTTTCTGGCTGGCAGGTCCCAAGTTGTTAAAGTCGGAAATGACTACTCGTCCGCTGCGTCTCTTTATTTGGGTGTGCCTCAAGGCTCAATTCTTGGCCCACTTTTATTCAGCCTGTACATAAATGACCTACCAAGAGTAGTACGAAATTGTGCTATCCACTTATATGCTGATGATGTCCAATTGTATCTCACTCGTCCGGTTGGGCTAATTGAGGACTGTATTGTGCGAATAAACGAAGACCTGCAATGTGTTCATGAATGGTCTCAGACCAATAGCCTGTTGCTTAATCCATCTAAATCAATCTGCTTAGCTGTTTATAGAGACATCATAGACACAAGAGTATTACCACCGGTCGTATTAAATAATGCCGTTATTGACTATGTATGTGCATTCTGCGAAAAGTCTGGGTATTCAACTGAACTCCAGTTTTAGTTGCTGCAGTCATGTTCGTTCGACTCTGGGTAAAATTTATAGTAGCCTAAGGCAGCTGTGGATTAGCTCGGTTAGCGTACCTCCTGGGTTACGAATGAAGTTAGCTAAAGCTGTCGTGTTACCTCACTTTATGTATGGTAGCCTTATCTTTCCCAAGTTGGATTCTGTATGTGCGAGGAAAATAACGGTGGCATTTAATGATGTCATTAGGGTATATCTACAACCTCACCAGAGGAAGTCACATTTCCAGATACGTCAATTCGTTTGTTGGTACATCCATTGAGACTTATTGTGCAAGGCGTGCTCTTGCCTTTCTTCATAAATTAATACTTACTAAGAGCCCAGATTACCTACATGAAAAGTTAGTGTTTTTGAGATCTAACAGAGGTCTCCAGCTCCTTATACCAAGGTGTAATTCTCGCTTTGGTGAGTGTTCTTTCTTTGTCCAGGCTGTTCGTAGGTGGAATTCTCTTCCGAGTCATGTGCAAACTGAGGGATCCAGCGGGGTGTTCTGCAAGTTGATTAAGAACGCAGAATTGTAGTCATGTTTATGGATATGGATGCTACACATGTCATTCTCTAAATTGTCTTTCCCTAAATTGTTCTTGAAATTATTTGTAATTTTAGTTCTTAGCTTAAGATTGTTCATTATTGTAAGTTTATTTCAGTTGTTACTATTACTATTATTATTATTATCATCGTTCTGTCACGCCTGAATTGTATTTTCTATTGTGTAGTGCTATATAAGATGTTGTAATCTTCAGCGCTTTTTATAATAAATTTATTTGAATTTGAATTTGAATTTGTCTCAGCTTAGAAGTCAACCTTTGTATTAACGGTCCGTCATGTCGTACTCGTCGTTGTGCAATGTCTAGTAGTAAACTTGGTTTTAAGGAAGAAATAAAGGACAGGATAGATTCCTTGATATTGTCGGAATTTACAACAAAGAGAAGAAATTTTGCACGAAGCACACTGTAATAAAAATCAAAACAACAAATTTTTGAAACGGTTGAAACGGTTTTGATTTCGTTATTCAACTTTTGGGCTTTCATCTTAACTTCATAGAAGCTGATATCGTTTAGGGATTTCGTCATTGTCGAATCGCCAATAATTCTCTGAGGACTTTCTTCTTGGACAGGACAAAGGGTTTAGAGTGCTACATCTGCTTTAGTATCCGGGCCATTTCTGTGCCCTGGGGATTTTCGCTCAATACAGCAGCTGTTTATGTGTCATTGTTCGATGGTTGGTTGGATATGTAGAGCCTTGACAAAAAATATATTGAAAGTCTTTTTTTAGCTTATAGCAGCCGTGTTCGTTTTTTTGTGCTATTATCGGCCTCTATATTGATCCCAGTTAAATTGAAAAATTCACAAATCGTTGTTCACTATTCTGAATGTGGTATCAGTGTTACGGGGTCGTATATGATGCAACCATGTACGTTATTTTACTTCCATGCTATGCTGCACGCTGCTAAATCTCCTTTGTAATGTACGTTATTTATTCTTGCAGTATGTGCAACGTGAGTATGTGCAATGACGTAATATCATGGACATTTGGCTATTTCATCGACTGTGGTCGTTGATCTTTCTATTTTCCTTGTGATGATTGCTTTGATTCTACTAATATCTCTTCAGAGTCTGTTTAGAAGGCCCATGGTTCCTCCCCAGCGGGAAATGTTTGACGTGCTTCCAATCGAGGCGGCAAAGAATCGGTTCTATGCCCCTGCCAAAGGAATCTTTTCGTAAGCACATGTCGTCCCAGAGAGAAAATCAATATAAGAGCTAAGCACTCTTAGTATTTCACGATTTCTAAAATCTAAAAATCTAAAAAAAGAGAATCTAAAAAAGCTTTTCCCTAACTGGCAAAAGGGAACCGAGTCAATTGTGCTTCCTTCTGCATTCCTAATAATCGCTTTCGAATCGTTACAAACACGCTTAATTGAATCGCTTCCCCGCTAGGACATGCAATGTTAAAAAAGAAATGTACGGCAAGGCTAAGAGAAGCACTTCTCTGCTTCAAAAGAATCGATTCAGTAACCTTTTTGAATCGCTTCATTTCCCGCTGGGTCGTTTGTTGTAAGTACGGACTACAAACTCAAGATATCAGACACAAATACCAACAAGTGAACCACTTCTATACATTTTTCACTGATATACCTAGACAATTTAATCCTGGTCTGACCAATTCATATGCGTTCGCCTCGCCGTTCCTGAGAGCCGCTACGTACTGAATAGTGTTCTTGTATCTTCTATTCAAGGAAGAGATCTGTCTTTGATAGATTTTGACCAGTTTTAACGCTATAGAGGACCCGTGACCTCTGCGAGAAATTAGGAAACTATTGAATAGACTAAGGTCATGATTAACTGGGAGCTTTACACGAATGCCAGAACGGAATACGAGGTGTGACAATTAAGTAATGAGACTGATTATATTGCCGTGTTGAGTAAACGTGTGTTCGTGAATGGAAAATGGAAAAACGAAACAAAGAACAACGCGTCGCGATAAAATTTTGCGTCAAATTGGGCGAAACAGCTTCGGAAACGTACGCTAAAATTGTAAAAGTGCATGGTGATAGTGCTCTTAGTCGTGCCCAGGTGTTTCGATGGCATAAAGAGTTTAAGGAGGGGCGTGAAAGCGTGAAAGACGAGGCGCGGAGCGGGAGACCAGTCCAGGTGCGGACTGACACGAAAGCGCAGCGTGTGCGCGCCCTGATCCGTGAAGATCGGCGTTTAACAGTTCTAATGGTGGCGTCGGAACTGGGTATGAACCGTGAAACAGTCAGACAAATTTTAACCGACGATTTAGGGATGAGAAAGTTGTGCGCGAAGATGGTTCCAAGGAACCTTTCCGAGGAGCAAAAGCAGCATCGAATGACCGTCGCAGAAGACTGTTTGGAACAAGTGAAAAACGATCCCACACTGCTTGATCGAGTTATTACAGGCGATGAGAGCTGGTTTTCTCAATACCACCCGGAAACCAAACGTCAAAGCTCACAATGGTTGTCTCCGCACGCCCTCCGCTCGTTTTTTTCATTTTCGTGACGAGCACCACGAACACACGGTTACTCAACACGACAGAGCAGGCTAACTAAACAAGCTAGAGCGATGGCAAATATATCAATGGAGAGGGGAAGGATGCCGAGAGAAAGGAAAGGGAATTTCAACGTCGCAGGGTTACCACAATCGCGGCAATATAATCAGTCTCATTACTTAATTGTCACACCTCGTACAACAAAGAATTGAGTGGATCCAAATAAAAATCATCAAAAGAATTCTGCGAAGAAATAGACAAGCTTCCAGCATCCATGAGGTTACATAAGGTCTTGTCTAAGGATCAGAAGGTTCCCTTTTCCTAAATCTAAAGACTTCAGAAGGTCCTTTACGGAGAACACCACGAATATGGCTTTAGGACGTAGCGCTGGACGCAGGAAGTTCTTGCCCATAATAGGAAAAATGTAATGGCAAACAAGATTTTTACTGCGGCTGAGATCGGTTATCCATTTTCTAGCTCTTCAAGTCTTCTGAGAAAGACTAAATCTCCCGGCTCTCCTTCTGATGATCGAGAAAGAGATCCTACCGATCTTGTTGACACTATCCCGGGGTAGCTTTACGACGACTCGTAGTCCGAGGTGCTGGAGAGAGACTAGGGTGATCTTAGCCCTTAGAAGATCGGGTAAGGGAGCAAAATCATATCAACCAGTCAGTCGCTCCTACATTCTCCTGAAAACCATTCAAAAAGTTTCAGACAGGCACATTAGGGAGGGTCTTCCAGAGAAGCCACTCGTTTGCCAGCAATTAGCCTACCGGCCAAGCAGATCTACGGAGACTGAAATCCATGAGTTAGTAACAGATATTGGAACGGTGCGTTTGACGAGGTTACCTTTAACATGATCAATGAAATCCATGGCTTCAAAGCTCTGTGCAGATGATATCATCATAACGATCAAAGGTGGTCATAATGGCACCATCTGGGATCTCATTTAAGAGGTCGTCATGCATAGCTAGTGTAGAAGCAAGAACTTGCATTTTAAGCCCACAAAAAACTGTCGTTGTAGCATTTGATAAAAGACTGCAGGTAAATTCAAGAGCTCCATCTCTAGGTAGTGAAAGAAGCAGACTAAATTTCTAGGTATATAATCCTGGATCAAAATTTCCCTGGAAACCTCAGATTAGGGAGTAGCTGCCAAGGCAATAAGATCTCTCCATATCTGTCATTAATTTGGAGGTAAAGCCTGGGGCATCAAAGCCAGGTTAATGGTTTGGCGTGGGTCAAGACCAGGAGGCCTTGGTAGTCTAGGGAGTAAAACGCCTGGCTACCATGCAAGTTCCGGGTTCGAATCCCAGCAGCACCATGATTCTTCGCCTTTCACAATTCCCCATCTACATAACGCTTCGTCTATTCAGGATTTTTTCCTTTAAGCCAGGAGACCTTGTGGATGACTTATTGATACTAAAGGAATTGAACTTGGAGTACGTTAGCATTTCTGCTAATACAAACCGTTTATGACGATTATCGGAAGTCGGTTAGAATGGCAACACGGCAGGCCCCTCTTTATAGGTAACACAAGTCTTTTGGTAAAAGTACGTACAGTGCCAACCATGATGATGAGGTAGAACTGGGAGAATACGGCAAAATGGGAGCAAAATATACGTGGCTCTTGGCATGTTATATAGTTTAGATGGGTTCCCAGACTTGTAAAAATAGAGCTCCAAATTGCTCCAATATGGTCATTTTTTCGGACATTGAAGCTGCGCTGTTGCCCATTAAATTTCTTTGGGTGTCATGTGTATTGTCTCCTATGTGTTAAATCCACCAGCCGAAACAACAATGTCGCTGTAGTCGATTCCGGGTCTTTTCAGTCTGGTCTGTATAACCGTTTTATTTGAATAGTGCTAT
This sequence comes from Thereva unica, assembly GCA_949987705.1. Taxonomy (NCBI): domain Eukaryota; kingdom Metazoa; phylum Arthropoda; class Insecta; order Diptera; family Therevidae; genus Thereva; species Thereva unica. The sequence goes on along the minus strand of CATLJY010000361.1, from coordinate 4,410 downwards.
TTCTTCTCCTTCTCCTCTGCCTGTAAAGCTGCCAGCCTGAGACTTAATCTAACTTATAATGCTGCGTACACAAGTTGATACAACTATCTATATCTATCGTTGGTCAAAGGTGATCTTTAATGACATTTTACATCGCCACCATCTAGAATCCATAGTCATTGGACAAATAACGTTCATATCTTGGAAGATGATGAAATTTTTGATTCCCTTCAACCTATATACATCGTAAGACAGCGCAGTTTAACTGTGTATTCCCTACAAGATCAAATTCAAAGCCTACCACTGCCAAGTTCAACTAGTTTCACACAGGTGTCGCCTAAGCTCAAGACAAAAAGCTCACCATCCAGATTCTTGTCCCGAATAAAGCTCACACCCAAGCCCACAACCAATGACGTCACTGTGCTCGAACTGGACTCCGCTATACTACTTAAGCCTTTGTGGTATTCAAATCTAAAAGAGATATAGAAGAAAAATTAAGACTAAGACTTAAGTCTATCTGTCTGGGCCAGTACGATAGCAGATCAATACTCAATCGTGCCTTTATTGCTTGAAGCCTGTTAAAGTTGCTTTAAGCAATTCGTTGTCAAACACAACAAGTGCCACAACTTATAATTTCCTAGACACAATCCTTATCCCCAAGTAAAATTATAATCTAAAATTATTCCTAGAACCATCAGAATTCAACCAACACGAAAACACTTGTTACAGGGGATATTTCCAGAGAGAGGAAATCAAATTTAATCTTTTGATAAAAGTTCAAGGATATCCACGGGTGCTAGCGCCGAATCGGCCCGGTTGATGGCGTTGGAGGCATACCAATGTTTTCAGCACACACACAGCTGGAATCAGAAACTTTTGATAACATAACTGAAAGTAATTTCTTACCTGGAGCATCTAGGGCCGGTAGCAGACAGCCAGCTGAAAAACATTGGTCGAAGGGTGAAGAGAGACAGATTGAAAGAGACAGAAAGAGAGAGAGAGAGAGATAAGTGCCCTGTACTTGACACCGCTCTAGTTGCCTTTTGATCATGGCGTTCGCAGTCTTTGCCGAAAGTTGTTTATAAACTTCTCCCAAGAATTAAGCTTGTAAATAACGTCTTCACAACTTTTGTTTTCTCACGGCAACCTGGTTCTAATTGAAAACTGTGGGGCTCAAAGCTGCCGGCCCGACAGCCAAAAGGCAAAGATAGGCAAATTCTCAACGCTTAATGGTTGGATAAACAACAGAGCTGGAAACTTTTAAGGTTTTGTCTTATTCTCGATAATTGAAAGGTTCGCCTCAAAACCCTTTTTTTTATATCTTCAACACAAGAAGCAAAAATGCCGTGGTTACAAACCCGGAAGGAGTGAAAGAAGGTAACCAACAAGCTTCTTTAGTGTGCGACAAACACTCCTTGGGGCCTGTCCAGGGGGGAGTGGCAGAGAAATTGAGTTTCACTATGGCGCACACAAATAAATTGCTGCCATCCTTTGGGAGAGTCCTTTTTCGAAATTGACAAATCACCGCACTAATTGGACCCAACTGGATCACGTTTGCAGTCCTAAAATTAGTTTTCCACGTCATTTCCGTCAGATAAAACCGTTTTTGGCTCACCAAGGATTGCAAGGACTTTTTTATTTCGTCAAGCCACCCCACCCCGCCACGGCTGCCCTCCAGCTGGTTGATGATGATGATGATGCATTTAAAAAGGCTTTGAACTTTGGACAGGGTCGATTGTCGCCAAAAGGCTTCGAGCATTTCTGTGCAGACAGTTTACACCGGATTAAAGTCTTGATTCGGCTATCCTTATTGCTGGTGTATTCTTGTTTGCGTGTGTGTGTTGTTAGTTTTTCAGGATTTTAATTTAAAAATTTATTTTTGTTTGACCCAACAAAACACACGAAAGTATGAAATGTCAGGATCAGATATAATGTCAGGATATAAACGCTATATTTATTTTTTATTTATTTCGTTTATTCATGAACTGCACATCAAGATTACATAATCTTTTGACGCTGAAAAAAAGCATGTACATTATAATTACAACACAATAATTAATAAAAAGCGGAACGAGTGAGTGGACTAATAAAAAGTGAGAAAAGAAAGTAAATAGGTAAAAATTAAAAATTAAAAAGAATGTAGTTGAAGAGATATTACTGGTTATTAAAAAAATTGAAGACGCGTTTCCTGAACACATTTAACGACCCCGCATTTTGTATGTAGTTAGCCAGACTATTGCAAACTTGAAGCGAATGAACAAAAGAAAATCTTTACCCAACCAAGAAAGACCCTCTTCTAACGTTCTTCTAGACGTACGTCCAATTCGGAAATATTCATATAGGTAAGATGGACGGTCGGAATGTAGAAGCTTATAAACAATAGTCAATGCCTTGAGGAGTAGATAATCATCAATTGTGCATCCCAGAAGGGAGCAACGATATGGGCTAATGTGATCACATCGGCGAAGACTGTAGACAAACCTTAAGGGGGTCAACCTGTGTAAAAGGTTACTCAATTCGACGTGCAGGTATTTTGTGGTCCTTTTTTGCTTTTTTTTGGTTCATTTGAAGGGGGAGCTTCCCACGGTGGTCCCGTTAAATTTTTTCTAAATTCTGATAACGGAGTTCGAAGTTAGGCAGAAAAAACTGTTAAAATTGGTTCAACCTAAACATTTCATAGGCACCGAACAAATTACTTTATATGCTGTAAACATGCTAACGGCGAAAATAGTTTCCACAGCGACTGGCAAAAACGAATACACAGCTTTTCTATGAGTATGAAGGGTGCAGCACAATATGCAGACCACTCGACGACGAGGACGCCGAGAGTGGCGACTCAATCAATCCAAGTTCTATTTCGTAGCCGTCGCCCCTCAAAGTTGCCTGGACGGTGTGACATGGGATTGTGTTGCTATTCTCTTATGTTCCTGTGCGCATGTGTAGCATTCGGATGTCGAAGATGATTTATCCTTGTGTGTGATTTTTAATTTGTGTGCACCGTCGCCGTCGCCCTTAGCATGTTTACAGCAATTGTTGTAAATCTTGCAGCAGGCCGATGGGGGAATGGGTAGAGCGTCGGATCCCCGATTCAGCGTAGTGTGGCGTTTACAGGTTCGCAGGCCGGTTGTTTTCTTTTGACATGACTATGTCTTATCCCTGGGGTCTATTCAAAAGAATGTGCGGAACGGAAGTCGTCACATTCCTTGACTCATTTTGTTTTTGTTTTGCTGTGTTTATTCTTTCGTCGTCATTGGGTGGACTTTTTTTTGTTCAATCGCTGCGAGTTCTTGTTCCAAGAGTGAGAAAAAGTGTCGAGGATTTTTTACTTTGTGTGAGATTTTTTAAACAGCTTATGGGGCCCATCCACGGGCCAACTAGTTGCCCAAACTGAGTTGTGTAAAAAGTTGTTGTTTTGCCACAAACGCTTCAACTGAGTTGATATTTCAACTGTCAATTCGATATTTTATAGGCAATTTGAAAGTTAAATGAAATTGTAGAAAACCCGCGACTAAGTTTTATAATAATAAAAATTGGAGAAAGATGATTTTTCAGATTAATTATAATTTTTTTTTAATTATTAATATGAATATTTATATTTTTTAAAATATAGATTAAATTCTAAAAGTATAAATTATGAAAATAATTTAATAATATGTGAACTTTCATAATTTAAATTAAAAATAATGCAAAATAAACTTGCAAAAAAATATATTCTTCGAATTCAGGCTTAATTCATCCAAGCAGTTTGCCAAACTGCAATACACACAGTGCGACTAGTTGCCTAAACTCTAAACCCCGCCCTCATAAAATTAAAAGATTTTTATTTATCCCAACTGAAACCCCAACTGTGAAATCAGTTTGCCAACTGCCCCACACACTATGCGATTCAGTGACAACACAACTCAGTTAGGACAACTAGTTGGCCTGTGGATGGGCCCCATTAGAAAAAGTGTGCTTGAGTCGTCCGTCGCGCGATATTTTTGTGTTTTCGAAGCGGGGCGGAATCAGAATCGATATCAGGGAATTTTCTTACTACGCAGTTTGCGGATTGAGTGTGGTGCGGCCGCGGCGCGTTTAGAATTTTTGCAAAAGCACAATTTTTTTATATTGAACGATTTCGTTTAGTGTGTTTGTATTCTGTTACATTGTGGAAAAATGATAAGGTGGGTGAAGGGTATGTATTGAAGCGAGACAGATATATATTGTTGTGTGCATTCCTTTCGACCCCCTCCAGGGGTTGTTTCCAATAAGAACAAGAAGGTGATTTCCAATAAGAACAAGAAACAAATAGACCCTAGGGATAAGACATATTCATGTCTACTGTGCCATCGTGTAGCCATGGCACTTCCCGTCTTTTTTCTCCTTTTCTTCTTTCTGAAATGATTTATTAACATATTGGTCAGCAGCCGATAGTACTTGACATAGCGCAAA
>CATLJY010000360.1:0-51382 GCA_949987705.1 Thereva unica | reverse complement strand
AAAATTCGTATGTCTCCGATGTTTCTTTCTGTAAGAAAAAAAATCAGGAAAAAACGCTTATTTCTCGGACGCTTGAGGGGCCTGTCCCCTTAAAGACAAAAAAATTGTTTCTAAATAGAACAGCCCGACTGTGAAACAACCTTGCACAATATGAATTTCCGAACTCCTACTACATCCAAGTGTTCAATAACCAGGTTCGTTTCCTGTAAGGACTCTCGGAGTACCTTCTATGCTTCGAATGAGGCTAGAGAAGTGACTTGTCTTCCACTGCGACCATATTTGCTCGGTCTGCATATGGGTGCTTCGGTGAAAAGTTGCTTTGCTGTTTTTCTTTCTAGGCTCAAAGTCTCCAGAACTGTGTCGACTGTTTAGTTTTATGAAGATTAATTTTTTGAGCCGAGGAACCCAAATAAAAAAAAACTGCTTAAAAAAAAAAAAAAACGAAGTCGCTTTGGAATCACACTTTGTACAACCGGCCTTCATGTCGTTCGTGTATGATGGATTATCTAGTAGTGACCTTAGTTTGAAAGGTAGATGATAGGATTGATAGGATATGGGCCTGGCCGTGCTTGAAAAGTTGGCGATGAATCTTACCTTTGAACTCTACGATGCTGTACACGTTTGGAAATACTGACAGCTACATTAACTATAACTAATTTTTAATGAATGTTCTTCTTAAACATCCCAACAAATTGCCAGTGGGAAGCCTCTGTAAGCAATGTATAGTTGATACCGAAGCATTTTGCCCAATTAACACAAGCTTCTACATACACCCATTCTCATTCAGAATACCAATTTCTAATATCGATTACTATAATACATAATAAATACCTTAATTTCCTAACATCCCTCTCTCACAGTAATCTGCCTTATTTAATTTCCATTTCAGAGATAATTAAAGCAGTTTGAAGATGAGTGCTTACGAATATATCATCTGCTAACGATGGAAATCCCAAAGTATTTTTCCGCTAGAGTAAATTTATATACAAGAACGTTATTTTTGTTTGTTTAGTCGATATCCTTGTGTTGTTATTAATAGCGTATATTATTGTATATTTACTAAAATACTGGCACATCTAGAACTGAGTCGGCATCTTATGTTCGGTATCTAATCCAAAAAGTGGTTTATCAAACCTCCATAGTCTTTGTCTTATGTTTATGAATCCTGATGATTCTCCTTTATGGATTTATTTATGCCGCAAAATCTTCAGATGATGTGCTTTCAAGGGAATAAATTTTTGGTAACGAGAAGCCTCTCTGCTCTGCTTTTAAATGTTATAAAAAAATCCTTTCGAGGGCGCTTTGATATGTAAGAAAAAGTCAGCAGAAATTTATTGGGTAGACATTTTTTAACATAATCAAGGATGAAGGAATTATTTATAAAATGAAAATTTATAATTCGATTTAAAATTACGGTTAGGATTCTAAAGATGGACGAACTCAACTAGGTTATCAGGACTTTTATATACAGAGAAGTCAACTAGGTTAGAGAAGGATCATTTGAATTACAAATGGCGATGATACTTTAAGGTTATAACTAGGCGTAAAGGACGAGACTATTTATATGAAAAGAAGTCGTACAACATGTGAATGCCAGCGACATGAAAGCTTAATGAATATGGAACTGAACTGGCATGGAGCAGGATGTTGATGTTAGATATAAATTGTGAATCTCCGTGCCAAATGAAATCACTTAATGAGTACCATTGATGTATTTCAAGATGTGTAGCTCTCTAGAATTTTATGGCAGCGGAGTTTTTTAAATTAAAATTATTTTACATTGAATTTTTATAAATCATTTTTTTTCTGCTATGAAATATATGCTTGTGAAATTCTATTTAAACACTTACAATTTCGTTGCAACTCCTATCGACTATTACATAGAAACAAATTTTATTTAGAAGTTATAACATAGCACAGAGAGAGAGCGTGGTAACTGGAAAATTTTAAGCTTTGGTTTAAGTTCAGACAGTTGAAAGCAGTATACCATAAGTTGGATACCTAATTCCGGCCCTTAGGTAATTTATAGACGTACTTAATGGAATAGTTTTCTGGTTTTAAAGTGCACAGTCCATTTTTTAAGTAAAAAAAAACTCCTTCACTAAATTGGCTTGCAGAATGACTTAAAAGCTTTTCATCCGATTTAGTTTAAATTGTTTTTAAAGTCAGGGGTCAGTTTATAATCTGAACTAGAAGAATTTTTATCCTATAGCCATTAAAGCAATCCGAGCGTTTTAATGCGAAAAGATTCCTTTATTGACGGCTTTACCAAATAATCACGGCAGCCGGTCCCAAGCTCGGTTGAGAATTAGGAAGCGTAAAAGAGTCGAAGACCTGAATGTCGATCAATACCACAACTTGAACACGACACGGACAACTTCATTGGCAAATGGAGAATAGGAATAAGTGTACCTAACGCTGAAAGAGAAAGACTAACGCTAACACCAAATCTTAAGATAGCGGGCTTGGTAATGTGTCACTTGAGTGTGGGAAGCACTGAGCGCAGTAATAGGTGATAATTACATAACTAATTTATTATGTACATATATATCATTATGACCAATTGATTAATAAGTATGTGATAATGATATGCTATTATCGTCTAATACTTAACCTAATGGCCCACAAACTGGTTTCACCCCCAAGCGTCGCATTACCTAATTAAGTTGACTGTTCAAACTATAGAGGCATTCCGCTACTACACGTAGCATATAAAATATTCTCATTTATTCTGTATTCTCGCTTACAGTATCAATTTGAAATAGTCATTGGCAATTACCAGTGCAGATTCAGGAAACAAGAAAAGAAAGCGAAAGAACCCCTGTTTTACATTGAATTTAAAACAGCATATGATCTGTGGAACTGAATTTTCTAAACCAATTAATCCAAGGGACTGCCAAACAAGGAATATTATTTGGGAAATATGCATCGTTTACGTTAAGCTATTCGCCAGAAGCAGCTGAATTATGATCAGCACACTTTTGGCTTCTGCGTTACCATAATGCACCTTTTCAAAAATTGAATATTTAAGTACATTTCACTTGTTATCTGGAACGCCATTTAACCCCACTGCACCTGCTTCAACAAACCATTCAAAAATTAGGGAACAGTGGGGTTAGCAAATGAATGTTAGAATAGACTTAAAAAAATAAATCATGCAACAGGGTTGATACAGACTTGAAGAAAACCAGTAAGACAAATAAAGAGCCTCCAGGCGCTAAAAGAGAGACGGCCATCACATCCAACGTTGCGCTCTTTTGAACTTACGTATCAGCATATAACTGACAGGTGCTCCTTTACGAGCAGATCCATCTTGGGTGTATAATCTCTTCAGGACCGAATTCGTCATAAATCCGCGCAATTGCGACCCTGTCATTTTCAATAAAAAGAAGATGGAGACACTGAGCAACTTCAGGCTGCTTATGATATCCAGATAAGAATGGCTTTTCGCTACTCGAAAACTGATGTCTGCAGGTGGAACAATTTTACTCTGTGTCTCAAAGGAGACTAAATACCTAGGCATAATACTGCATCAAAAGCTCTCCTGAAAACTTCAGATTGAGAGAGGCACTGCCAAGACAATTACCTACATCTCTTCATATCTGTTACCAATTTGGAGATAGCAGCTGGGGCCCCAAACCGGGGATAATGTTTTGGCTATATACAACGGTCATAAGGCCCATGATCACGTATGGATCCATTGCATGGTGGGTCAAGGCCAAACCAAAGGTTAAGCTATGAAAGGTACAAAGACTGGTCTGTTTGGCTGTAGAGGCCCTACTAAACCTTCCTCCACTCCAACTAGTCTACGGGAGCCTTTAAGCCATGAGACCTTCGGGATCATTTATCGATCCTCAAGGAGCTAAACCTGGGGCCAATGAAAACATTGTCCGATACCAATCCTGTCACTCATACCTTCGACAAAACGTTTACGACGATTATTCGAAGAAGGTCAGAATGGCAACATGGCAGGCCCCTCTTTAGAGGAAACATGGTCTTTTGGTATGCGGACAATTCCCAACCCGATAAAGGGTATGGCTTGGCGTATATGTCTCAAGAAGCAAAATATTCATGGCTGGACTCTACCTCCTCCATTTTTCAGGCTGAGGTACACGCCATCCAGGTGTGTGCTCGGACTTGTATTAATTGAGTTCCAAATAGCTCAAACATTGTTTTATTCTCGAACCGTTAGATGTCCATTTGTCTATTACATCTCACAGGGTGTCATCAAATACTGTCTTGGATTGTCTTCCATCTCTGAAATCCCTCAGTAGAAACAACACTGTTACGCTGATGTAGGTCACATTGGTAATAAAATTACCGACTAGAGTTTGTGCAAGAGCATAGACTGATTGACGCTATCAAAAGCTTTCAAAAAATAAAGTAGCAACACACAACAAATGTGACGTTCATCAAGAGAATTGCGAATATCATTTGTGACTTTAAGAAGTGCCGTTTCGCAGCTGTGATGTTTGCCGAAGCCAGATTGCCATATATTTATAAATTGGAGTCGTTCACGGTACGCAATCAGTTTTTCAAAGACCTTTGCTATCAAGGGAAGAATACTAATAGGCCGAAAATCAGATGGTAGTTGATTGTAGCTGATGGTTCTGCAAGGCAGCTCCCGAAAAGATTATTAAAATTTGGAATATCAGGCTCTGCCTTGGAATGGTTAAAAACTTATCTGAACGGAAGAACACAGGTTATCAGATTCCAAGGATTTCTATCTAATGAGATCGAAGTAACCTCTGGCGTTCCTCAGGGTAGTCATCTCGGTCCCCTACTCTTCAATATTTTCATCTCCGATCTATCCGAAAAATTAGCAAATATTCCACATCTCTTTTACGCGGATGACCTCAATATTTATAGTGTCATTAAGACCCAAACTGATGCTTCCTTCTTGCAGGCAACCCTACACGACTGGTGCACCATGAACAAACTGCAACTTAACACCAGCATATGTCATGTAATTACCTTCTCCCGCTTAAAAAACACACAAAACCATAACTATTATCTCAATGGCATAATGTTGGATAAGGTTGTTCATATCGTAGATCAAGGCGTCGTCCTAGACAAAAAACTCAATTTCAACCTGCACTACGATAATATAACTGCCAGAGCCAACAAACTTCTTGATTTCATCAAGAGGAGAGCCAAAGAATTCGGTAATGTATGGGTCACAAAAACACTCTTCTGTTTTTTAGTCCGCCCTATCCTGGAATATGCGTGTCCTATCTGGGATCCTATATTCCAAGTGAGCAGCAGGAGGATCGAATCCATTCAAAAGAGATTTCTTCTTTTTGCCCTGAGACATCTACACAACCCCCATGACTATCAAACCCTGCCGCACTACTTGGACTGGCTGAAAGTGCTTGATCTCATGCCGTTGTCTAACAGGAGGAAACTGCTCATATCTTGCGTTGCCTTTGACGTCTTAAGTGGAAAGCTTAAAGTGAAGTTTGTGTCGGACAGAATCAAATTCAATGATGTAGTCCGACACACACGACACACTAAACTACTTAAGGAATACCCACACCGCACCGATTACGCAAGGAACGAGTCCGTCAACAGATGCTGTATGGTTTTTAATAGCCATAGCTCCTCTTTCTCCCCTTCCCTCAACAAGGCATCCTACAAAAAAATACTCAAATCCCTACTAACATAACTCCCTCCCTGACAATAGTAGGTTTTTAGTAGCTGTCAGTAGTTATAGCAATATATTATAAAAGACTGTACACTATGTTTTTAATCTAAGTATTTGTAAACCTATTTTAAGTGTGCCTTGTTTGGCGAATTAAATAAATAAATATGTAAATAAATGAAATTGCAGAGAACTTGCTGTGCGACAGCCCGGAAGGGAAGAGATTGAGTCTCCTACATCGCGACTTCCCTGCGCCTAGGAAGATTTGGGCTATGAGCCAAATGTGAGGCTACATTAAAAGCCTTAACTTGGAAAGTTGGCGCAAATGACCAAGTAAAATAGGTCACAGTGCCCGCCAAGGGGCATGGTATCATGATATGAGAAACTGGATTGAAACCGCTAAATCTGGGTTAAAGTAATTTCACTATCTTCCAAATTTTTCAATTTGCTAGATTCAAGGCTGTATTTACCGAGAATGAACGTTACCTGGTGGGATACCTCGTGTAAGATCGTCAGTCAGACGGTTATTTAAATTATTAGATCATGAAATTGTAGTTCACTGACGATGTCCGACAGACGACACACATGAAACTGCGTACGGAATATTCACATTGCACCTAGTATGCTAACAAGGAGCCTATCAACAGATGTTGTGTGGTCTTTAATACTAACAAATCCTGTTTTCCGCCTCCATAACTAATCAGTCTGTTAAAAGAAAACTGATATCCCTGTTTTCATCCTAGTCCTGTACTAATCAATATACCCTAAGTTATACATATGTATATATTCTGTCTGACTTCAAATAACGAAACTTATCACGAATTTAATGGTAAAATTTCAAATATAATCAACTGATTTCAATCTGGATGATCCATTTCAAAATTTACCGATTAAATTCCAGAATCTATACATCTACATTAAAGCATTAACCTTCGCCTTTGAGATATTTGAGTAGAAGAGTCAATTTAACCTCACAAACAAGTTTTGAAATTAAACATAATATTTGCGTCGTGATTGATTAACAGCCGGCGGCGGCATCATTTTATCTCGGAAAATTTTACGGAATTAATTGGAAATTTCAACCTTAACCAAGGCAAGAGACATAACACCTTAAATTATATGTTAATATACTTAAAAGGTACAGAGTCCTTTCTTTAATTTTATCAATGTTTTTCTTCAATTTGTTTTTGTTATTTTAATGTAATTTTATCATACAAGACAACGCGAAAAAATTGCTTGATAATAATTTGGAAGACATTCTTTTCGAAAATGTGTAATTATATGGAATGAAATTTATAAAATGAACTTTATTGTTAAGCCGTAAATGTACTTTTTAAGTCCTGTATGCAAGCTAATATAAAAACTTAAATCGTATGTCGCACAACAAAAAGTTTTAAGCCACTCAGTTAGCATCCTTAAAACATACATATATGGTTAAATTTTGATTAGTTTTGTAGGTCTCGTCGTCTCCTCCTGGAGCATCCCCATTCCCTAAGCTATCCTATGCTCTTTTATCAATTAAATTATGTTTACTATTTTCGTAAGCAAAACGTAGGGCTTAATAGCTATACACAACAGTCATAAGACCTCTGATCATGTATGGGTCTAATTAATAATGGTCTGGTCAAGTCCAGATAAGGTTGTAGGGCTAGGCTTATATGGCTTAAATATCCTGGGCCCTTGGCAGCATCCCTATTGTCTTTCCAGTAGAGGCACTCGTAATCCATTTGTGTGCCTAGACTTGTATTAATAGGACCCTAAATAAGTCTCTAACATAGTTAGTCAAGCTTAGTTATACTGTCAAGCTGCCCTGTTGCTCTGTTCTAAAAGATCTCATCAAAGACTGTGCTGTCTCGTACCTCCAATCCATTCGCTGATGAAGATCCTAGCCTAGACGATGAAGACCACCACATTGGTATTGAAATTGCTGATGGCCTGACTAACGTAGGGTAAACTCATCACTTTTTAGGCTGGAAGGTTTCCGCAACTTAGCCTGCTACCACATAATAATGGCAATGAAGAAATGGGACGACCAACTGAACAGGACAAAATCATTCTAAAAAGTTCAATCAGACAAATCTAAAGTGGATAAACTTTTAAAATTCAAGAAGAAGGAGGACTTCCTTTCTAAAGTTTTTGAAAAAATTATTGCTAAGCAGCTCATGTACTATCTAAATCAAAGTAGTCTCCTCTCTATATGGCAATCTGGTTTCAGGTCTGGGCACAGCTGCGAAACGGCACTCTTAAAAGTTTCAACTGATATTTTTGAGTCACTTGATAACAATAAAATTGCAATCTTAGTTCTACTCGATTTCTCAAAAGCATTTGACTCAGTTGACCATATGATGTTACTTGAAAAACTAGGCAGAAATTTTGGACTCGGCCCTACTGCAGTCAAACTTTTTGAAAGCTATCTCCAGGAGCACTCTCAAATTGTTAAGGTACAAGAATCTTTCTCCGAACCAGCGCTTCTTCATTGTGGAGTACCTCAAGGCTCTATCCTGGGCCCCTTGCTTTTCAGCCTTTATATAAACGACCTTCCAAATGTAGTCAAACATTGTTCCATACATCTATATGCTGATGATGTGCAGATCTATTTAAGCAAACCTCTTGAACTTATCGAGGATTGTACTGTTCAGCTAAACAGTGATCTGAAACGTGTGACTGAATGGTCAGTCCAGTACAAATTACTGCTGAACCCTACCAAGTCGTCCTGCCTTGTCGTCAGCAAAACTCCTATTGACATTGAAAATCTGTTCCCAATTAAAATTATTGGTAATGTTTTACACTATGTTGACTCTGTAAGAAATCTGGGAGTCGAGTCGACTGTAAATTCAGTTGCTGTAACCAAACCAGAAGTGTCCTTCGAAAGGTGTATGCCTGCCTTCGCCAACTTTGGGTATCCTCTAATCTATTGCCTCTTGCTTTACGTATACGACTGGCGAAGGCCCTGGTAATGCCCCATTTCACGTACGGAAGCCTAATTTTTTCAAAACTTGATGCTGCCTGTTCTAGAAAAATAAAAGTCGCGTTCAATGATACCCTTCGTTTTGTCTTTAAATTGCGTCGTTTTGATCATATCACGCACTATGCTCCCATTCTGCTAGGTATGACGTTTGAAAACTACATAATATATCACCGATTAAAATTCACTTTTAAACTTATACACAGCAGATGCCCTGGATATTTATTTCAAAAACTTAACTTCTTGCAACTAAGCAGACAATCTAGCACACTTTTGGTGCCTCGTATACGAACAGTATATGGTGAACGCTCTTACTTGTTCCAAATTGCTCGGATGTGGAACAAACTACCCGTTTATGTGCGGAGCGCGTCCTCTTGGCGATTATTCAACAGGCTCTTGAAGGAACATCTAACAAATAACAATCTGTAGGGTCACTCACTTTTTGAATCTTCTTTTCATTTATCTTCTTTTCTTGCCATTTTTTTTCTTTTATTTTGTTATTAAAACATTATTTTTTACATTTTGTTAATATTATTTTTCAAACTTCATCTTGTAACTTCTTTTCATTTTTCTTCGTTTTCTCACTTTTTTTTTTAAACATTATTTCTTGTATTTTGTTAATATTATTTGTTTTTTAGTTTGTAGTATGTTATATTCATTTTGTCTCAGTCACCCAATTAATATTTTGTTTGTACGTTTGTAAGAATTATGTTCTTTTGTACAATTTTAAATAAATTATTATTATTATTATTATTTGGAATATGAATCCAAAATCAATTTTAGGCTATAACAAAATTCATAACATGGAAAGTTTTCAGCAACGGGGTTGGCACAATAGACTTCTTAAAGAAAAACTCTCTTAAAGAAAAAAAAAAGAAGCTTTGATCTTTCATATAAAGGAAAAGTGTTATACCAATAGACAGGGTATACTTCAAGTCTTGCGAAGCCTAAATGTACCTCAAATAGCTTAACGTCAATCAATCCGATAGACTCGACAATATTTTCCAATGGTCTTAAACAAATACAGATCATATTTGTTTAAACCGTTCATTTTTTGCCCATTGATAATTTTTGGGAGGTTATCTACACTCATGGAAACTTTCACGTGTTTAGATCTTATCAAAATGGGCCCTGATGATCTATAGAATGTGACTTATTAATACCTCAAGGTCTGAAGCCCAAAGAAAATATGACATGCCGGACCGTAGCCGTACGTACCATAACGAACAAACACATGTAAGTACATAAATCAATTTAGGTCGCTGCCATATGGAACACTGATGTTCGCACGTTACGATACGTACGGTTACGAAAAGGTGTGCCCTTTGATATTCATACGCGACTGTTACAGAGGCATGCGCACTTGCTACTTGGTACTTGTGTACAAACGTGCATACTACGTACGGAATATACGGGGAAACAGTTCATTTGAACGTTGATATAAAGACTCTCATTCACATACAAGCAGCCAGCAGGTCGTGGCCTGAAGGTTTCTCGCCTTGAGGCCTAATATAACCACACATTAACCTGCCGCCAACCGGATGTCGCCTGCAGTCCAGGAAAACTGGCAAAAATCTTAATGTGGATTAATCGTCAGTCTGAGTCTGAAGATCTGGGCCCGGTTGGTGTAAATCGACATCGAAATTTGTTTTTCGTTACCAGTTCGCATAGTTCGAAAAAATTGTAAATTTTCGTTTGAAAGCTCCCGGAAGGTCTTATGTTATCGAGTGCTTGGTAGACTTAAAAAAATAATATCGTGAATTTACGAAAAAATTTCTTTCAAGCTACGCGAACGCTCAATATTTGCTAGAGAATTGTTCGTTTTCATATTCTTTTCGAACGATTACACTGCGTTACAAATGAAAACAAAATTGAGTACCCGCTTTGAAATGTTATGTTTTCTTATTTATACTTATCGTTTATTAAATATACATACAAATTCTTTTTTTATCACGTCTCATTTTTCTTCCGTAAGTTTTTCAGTTTTGCGAGTTTTCAACCATTTTTCAGAGGATTTCGACCGTTTTTTATGGTTATTTAATATTTTTAAAATTAGGGCTCTTCAGAATTAACACAATAAGCATTCGAAACGAAATATTATTGCTTTAATTTTTTTCCATGTGACGTCCGTGTGATAAAAATTGGCATTTACATGAATTTCATATTACATTTATTTAATTAAGTAATTGACACGTACCTCGAAAACTAGACGTGATGGATACCACATATGTTTGGAACATTTAATCTATGACTCATTACCTATTTATTCCAGCTAGCAGTTAAGAGGGTACCAAAATCGTGTAACGCAGTGTTATTGACGCTCGAGATACACAAACTGGCCCGTGAACTTCTATTCAGTCTGAAATTTTCGTTTCGTGAAGATTTTTGCACTTGAATGTACAACCTGCTATGCTACACGACGTCCACGTCGACTGTAGTACCCGGCCTGTCATACGGATCCCTCAAGTCCCCATTGCTCGGTCAGACTGAGTAATGTGGCCTTCGTTGGGCCCTACCTGATGCCAAGCCGATTTGATCTAAAAAGCCACGGCCTGCTGGGGACTGCATGTGAATATGGCAATAAAGTTGTTTTGTGAAAAGTTTTTACTGCACAAATAATCTTCATCTTCATATACAATACAATGGGTTTTTAGTGGGATGCTTCTTCTTTATTGTTCTTTGATCCGTTAGCTGGCGGTCCGAGCGGAGCGTTCCCGCAACGAATACGTTGTTGTCGGTGCCGCTTTAAAAAATGCGGTTTTTTGCCTAGTTTCTTCGGTTTCCCGATTCTGGTCAATTCGGCAGGCCGACCACCCTCCTCCTTTCACACCCTTAATGTGCAGTAGTCTTAATTATATATTTTGTGGCACGCCAATGCATTTCGTTGGCCGACCGCTCTGCCGTGCAAAGGGCAAATATGACCTATATATGCAAAAAGCTCGATTCGAGAAAAACGCGATCAAAGTTTTCAAAATACACGAAACCCAAGCTAATAAACCCAATGTTCAAGGTGATAGCTTTTAATTTAAAAGAACAATCAGTCTTAAATTTGTTTAGGATAAATATAAATATTTTACATCCAAAAATGCATACAAAGCCATTTTGACTTATAATGCATATAGGTCATTTGTCCTTTGCACGGCAGCGCTGGCCTAGGAACACCACGGTAAGAAAAAGAATAGGCTGCCGAGTGAGGCAACTAGAAAAGGGATCCTGTACATGAAGCGATGATCTCACAGCTGCTTGTGCAACTAACTACAGAACGCGGCAGTTTCACGAATAATCTGAAAATAATTAGAATTTTTGACGAAAGAGCTCTTCCATGGTGTCTGGAGAAATCAGATAAGGCCCCTGTATATTTTGTTTCACACTCTCAAGCACTGGCCAGGAGAAGGATTGCAATAATGGTACTGCATGTCATGCCCAAGCCTTACTCTCAAACGTTCTTTTCCTAAATTTAAAGTATCCAAAATATTTTATAGAAGCTTAAATAAATTAAAGCTAGGCGCGTTTATTGGCTGATATAAATAGAAAGTTTTAAAACCCGTATCGATGTTGGGTAGTACTTCATTTGTTTTAGTAAATGGAGGTTGAAAACCCCAGACCCCCAAGTTACATTTTATTCGCCACGTTACTTATTCTTGGTCGAAAAAGGAAATTAATATTCACTTTTTTGCGGCTACGTGGGCGTCCATAGATCAAGAAAACCCACGCAGCAGTTAACAGTTATATAAATGAGCCAATGAGGAGTTGAAAAGTTATACACTCCAATTAGTTTAATTTAAAAACAAAATAAAATTTTTCTTTTTTCATTAAATTTGACGTAGGATAAAGGTAACAACAGTAAGAATATGTAATCCCACCCACACGATTGCCGAAACCAGCAATATTCAATTTGTCACCTACACCTGGGTTAACATTTTAGGGATATTCCCATGGTGTACGTCATTATTAAATTCCCCCCATAAATGGTAAATCCGTAACAGAAACTCTTTGAATACCTCGCAAATAACGGAGGGGCACCGTTGTTGAATATTCAGAAGGACTCTGTGACTTATTGAAGACTTTAATTTGCTCACACTTCTGCTCTGAAGAACCTTTAGGGAAATGTTTTGAATCAGCCCCGGTCTACAGACAGACAGGAAGGAAGAATTTTTTTATGTGTATGTATGTATATAAAGAAGAAGAATATCCTGCGGCCTTTTCTTGGGAAAATTATGACTGGAAAAATTGCTCTCTATCCTTTATCAAAGAGACATGACCCAAATCAATTTCGACTTTTATTTACAGGACTGATTAGGTCATCTGGGGTAAGGAAAGTTTCCAACTTTCTAATCTAACCCACAAAATTAATATTTACCGCATTCTCGTTTGTCCTTTTTAGTAAACAAGAAAAAATGGCCCGACATGTTTGCAGATCTGCCAAAAGAAGAAAAACAAAAAAACGGAGCGGAATGAGGCGCAATTCATCCATGTACTAAAACGTCCTAGAATTCTGGCACCCTTGAGAAATGGCCGTTACGTTCTCGTTTTTTAATTAGACAGGCTAAGGCTGTGTTGGGGGCCCCTAAATAATGAGGCGCTTGTGCAGGTTTAATCTTAAGCACAAATTCCTTCGTTAGCAGGGAAAATGGCGGAGAAATCGAGTTTCGTGTCATTTTTCAGATGATTAGTGCCTGCCCAGCGCGAGGTTTAGCAGTAATTGGAAGCATTCCTCTTGTAGAGATTCTCCCTGGTCAAAAAATTTCAACGAGCGAATTACAAGGATAACACGGCAGGAGGAAAAATTCATTTCGATCAATTTCAGCTTTCGGAAGGATACTGGCATGCGGCCAGATCCTTTTGAACAATCGGTGGAAAATTTATATAGTGTTTTACTGTACCCCCGGAAAGGTCCTTACTGTCTGCCGCCAAACGTAGAGCCTGATTTGTTTATGAGAAAATAAAGGACATCATCCCATCTCGCATAAAATGCCGGTGCTAGCAAGGAATGCTGCGCTCCTGTTCACGGTATCAACCTTATTACTCCATTTTTTTTGCTTTATGAAAGTTTTCCCATCAAGCTGGAGTTTTATCGCTATTACTCCAAAGGGGATGGGGCCACTATACACGCTGAGTCCATTACACTAATGATGTGCTTTTACACAACACAACAAAAAACTTTCTTTTGCCGACTACGCATCTTCATTGATGTGAATATTTTTCGCCTCAACACCTACACACACCTTTACATGAGATTCGAATTTGTTGCCATTTTTGATAATCGTGCTACATTCAACGCTTTCAGGATACCCATCTTCCCATGCCTGCGTATGTATTTGTGAGAGTGCCTGTTGGTATAATTTTAGGCAATTACCTTAAATTATTTTAGCTTTATCCAAGCCTGTAATTACATATGGGGCTTATAATGAAAGGCGTTTAGCAGGAATTAACTAATTGACTGGTTGAGCTTTTCTTTTTATTAATAGATAAGGCTGTGTTTTTGTTATAAATACAAGGCCCCATCGGATTTCTTGCTGAGGTCATCCTCGACTGTGGCTGCTGAATATGGTTTTGCAATTTTATCAAAACATATACAGTAATTGAATATGGGAAGCTTTCTTCTCTTAACTTAGGCCACAGGATAACCTATTCAGAGACCCCGGCAAACCGAACGAAGCCATGTGATGGGTCGCAGAAGGAAGATGGGTGAATCTTTTTCAAAAATACGAGATGTTTCATAAATCACTTTTTTTGGAGTAGAGACTGTGTTGAAATTCAGTGCTGAGTGAGATGGTTTGTTTAAAAAAAAGTAAAAGAGAAAAAAAAGAAAAAAAAACGGAAAAGTATGAATGCTGTTTCGTGAGTTATACTCTAAGTGATTAATAAAAATAAAAAATTGTTCTGATGGTGGAGTAGCTGTTTATGGTAAGAATAATCTCAGGTCTTTCAAAGTTAATGAATCTGTATACAATGCTTTGGAGTTCTTTAGCATTAGCAGAAGTTAGCTCTCGTTGTAGCAAAAGTCTGGTCACTGTGGTTTACAGTACTCGTTGAGTTTTCGCGTTACCTGAAGCTAGCAAATTGGGCTCTCTAAATCTATCCATAATTATGAAAATATCGTAAGAAGATATTTTAATGTAAACTTTCTAAACATTTTCTCAATTTCTTCTGAACGTTTGACTTGAAGCCCCCTTAACCGTTCAGACTTATGTTTTTGTTCTATGGACGACTCTCTTCTTCGCAACTTGCCTCGAGTTTCTTGTGTTAAGGAGTTTTACTGCATCAGTCTTAACTCCGTCTTGACTGATCTGTCGAAGAGTCGGTGGTATGACGCAATTCTAAGCTGCACATACTGCAAGGACAAAGAGGGTAATCTGATCACCGTTTCTAAGAAAATATTGGAGTGATGAGAAGAACACTTTCATTAATTGCGAAATGGTGACCCAACTGAAAAATTGGAGGCTCCACCAATAAGTGATGATAAAATCCCACCGCTGCCACCAATTTTATGTATGTATTACAGGACTGCGACGTGTCTTCTTTTGGATGAGTGTCCAACCTTTTATTAATTTAAAAAGTACAATTTTTGCTAATTTTTGGTGTGTATTTATTATCTATTCATTTGTTGCTTTACAATGCCTTCGAAATTATTAAGGTACATATTGTGCTTCAAATTTGGTACACATAATTAAAGATCTTCTTCTTATTTAAATGAAGAAACGTTTTGCTGATCAAGAGCCTACTATGACTGATTATCTTCCAGTTTCGCCACCACTTGAAAGACCCTAGAGTACACTGGGAGGTGCCAGGAAAGTGAGCTATTAGTGGTTTCTAGATAAACCCCTACTCCGACGGTCTCTCAAGTTTTGGAGCCGTCGATGAATATTTGTACATCGAACTTTCGCAGGACATCTCCGTTTCTCCACTCTCTTCTTGAGGGTAGTTAATCGGAGTTCCTAAAGGTCAATCTGTGGTTGTAGCGACCATACCTTGAGGTAGCAAATTATATCCAGAGGTCCAGGCCGCAAATTCACACAGTCTAAATGGACTACAGGAAGCTACATTTATGATGCGAAGGTCGGGCGAGCAGGTACAGGAGAATGTCACAGTTTTCGTGGGGCATGCCCTCGTGGAACCTGTTGTCCCTACTGTTGCCGCTCTCTCGACGCTTCCCAACTTTATAACGTTATAGGTCCTGCTTAGCGCTGGTCACTATACTAGCGAAGTAAGAATAGGGCGTGTCACAGCTGTGTACATACACAGGACCAACTTTGGCTTGAGATTCCATCATTTACCACAAGTCTTTTTACAGGCGTAACAGGCTATACAGGCTTTCTTTACCCTTTCCTCAATTTTCGTCCTCCAGTTGAGTTTAGGATCCAGTATTACACTCAGAAATCTCGCTCTGAAATATAAGGTGAGAGTATGATCTTCCAACCTCAGGAGATTGAAGGTGGGAATTTTCGTTTTCCCGGTAAAAAGCATCACCTCAGTTTCTCCCGGATTGACCGCCAGAGCGTAGCCTGCTGCCCAGCTACAAAATTTATTTAGGTGTCCTTGCATGATTTCATTAGTCACTGTTGGAATCATTCCGGACACCATAATTACTAGGTCATCTGCGTATGCTACTACCTTAGCTCCGCTTTTGTTTTTGTAGCTTACTATTCATCGTTACTAATCACAGTAAAGGGGAGATGACGCCTCCTTGTCGTGTACCTCTGTTGGCGTATTTGATTATCATCTCGCTTACCAAACCTGCTCCATTTGGTAGTAGTAGGTAAAGATTTAATAAAAAGGGTGGCAGCCCATCCCCCTGCTTTGAGCCTGAATTGACTGAATAGGACTTCGTTAGATCTCCTTGTATTCTTTCTGCACACCTTGTATCTTCCATTGTCATTTTCCTTAGCTTTGCTGTCTCCAAATTAATTAATTAATTGTATTATATTTATGAAGTTATGAACCAGTTTTGTGTAGTATCCCGCCTCATAAAGTGCTGACAAACATTTGAAACGAAATTTATTCATATAGGTAAGGTTATTCTCCCTAATCTATTTGGATATAAAGATTCCCCTTTTTTGTGTTGTGAATTTCTAAACTTAAAAACTCAAAACCTTGAAGCAAAACTTCATAACCTATACGCTTATCCTTAAAGGACATGTTCCTGTTATAACTTCATCACAACTCCATTCAGAGAAAATTGAATCTCTTAGCTGCACAGATTCGATGGTACCCAAGAGCACAGGCTAATCTCAGTATTAAATCCAGAAATTACTTTTTCGTGCTTGGTCGATATTCCCGTTCGCAATTTCTTTAACAGATTTTCAGACAGAAACTCACTGAGGCAAGTCATTGGCCCTCTTTCAAGAATTTCCAATAAGGAATCGAAAGTGGTGTGGCATTTGTCGACCAAATGGGGCATTGTCCTCTAGCATAGCTTTTCAAATGGTTTGAGCGTAGCCAGCGTCCTTTTGGTCAATGACTAGCCCCAGTTGTGGCAGAATCCGGAATAGAATGGATGGTTTCTCATGCGTTAATAGAATAGGGCTTTTGCGTGAATTTGACTGTTAACAATTTTTGCAGATATGTATTATGACCATTTGACACGTAATTAATGGAAAAGTGAAAAGTAATTTGTGGGTAAAAATCTGATAATAGAGACAAAAGGATAAACGAATGGGAATTACTTTGATTATTTGGATGAGAATTGGATTAATACAATTCCTTGTTTTACATCTAAAAAAACACTAGTCCTGCCAGACTAAATGCTATTTTCATTCTGCTTCTGTATAGCAGTGTAAATTCAATATTAAACTCTAAGTGAAATTTACTGAGTGCGGTTATGTTTATCAAAGTTTTCGTAAATCAACAGTTGATTCTCAGATAGCGCTCTCTGATTTGTATTTGAAGCGTAAAATAATTTTGCAATAACCAATATCTGACAACCGAACTATAAAATGTTCTTGGTAAACTTTACGGAGTCAAAAAGCCAAATTCCGAATCCATTGAACGACTGACTAGCAAAGACTGTTAAGTCCTACCACACATTTCTGAAGCCGAATAAACTAACTGAGACTGATTTCTTAACTAAATATATCTGTATATAAAAAACTGGAAAAGTTTGTAGTTAGAGAAGTTTTGAAAGTTTGAGTTCGATGTTAAAGTTATTACCGTCAAAGGTTCGATCTAATAGTTGCTTATATCTGATACCGAAAGCGTCGGTGTAGGTTCAAAGAAGATTTATAAATTCACTCAGCGGTGAAATTTAATTATACTCGTGATTTTTGTTTAAGTGAGTAATAAACAATCTTATCGTGCAGAATTACAGAAAGAAATCAGCTAAAGAAACTGAAAAAATATGCTTAAAAATTGATGATAGCATTTGCTAAATTTTTCCAGAATATACTACCTCAGATTTGTAGGCTAGACCAGTTGAACAGACTCCGCAATCTACCTAAAAGTTTGTCACTTAGACTTGTTTGATCAAATAGGGTTGCTGCGAACCACAATACCTTGCTCCTCGCTATCGTGCGAAATTCACAGAGCATGAAGGTAAGATTCCTTCTGCTCCAGGCATATTGGTCCTTCCGATCGTCCGTTGTTGGTAAGTACAGTGCACAAGGACAAATTGATGTATTGTCTTGACATATTTCTTGCTGCCCACAGTAATGCTATGGCAGCATTGCCATCCGACCCAATAATAAACGCTTCGAGTTCACCAGACAAGGGGTGGACACCCACAGTTCGGTGTATTCCATCCGAGCCCAATCGTCGAGTGTCAACATCGTATAACTGGTGAATGCTGTAATAGCCTATGGAACAGTGCGGGACTCCTGTTGAGTCAAGGCGTCCGATTCTCCACTTCTCGCGAAGCCCTGAGAGGCTGGGATCCACAGAAGGCAGACCCGATTAAGAGTTCATACTTTGATCAAAAGGAGCCTAATAACATTCCCGAAGTAATTTGGACTTAGCCCGACCGGGGACTTAGGTAAAGTACCTCGATTGATGCGTAGCTGTCTGATCGGATAACGATTTACTTGGAAGAATAAACCTCGAGCTTAAGTTTTCACAGGTTCAGCTCAAGATACACCTTCGCTTGACAATAGATTGGATGCTTCAGCAAAAGGCTCTACTAAACTTGACGTGCTCGCTTTAAATCTCGTTAGCCGCACCTGGTCTATGAAAAGTGTTGACTTTACTCAGTTGTATCTTAGGGAAAATGCAGATTAGACTCAGTTATATGTTCACGGAAGGAGGCTTCGATTATGAAACATATATAGCATTCCTACTTCTGGGAACCCTCCATTAGCAAAAAAAGGATGTTCCCCTGAAGAACATTGATCCGTACACATTCAAGCTCAGCTTCAGTGATTTATTTACTTTAAGCTGCAGCAGTAAGAAAATAAGTAGTTTCAAGGGTTGTTGTCACCGATTTATGAATAGCCCCAGTGATGTAAAAGTAGGCCATTCTTTAGATCTAGCTTAATTTTGTAGCATAAATTCTAAGCCTCGTTCTATGCAAGCACACTAAAGGTAGAGTGTGAAGCCGCCCTAAAGCTTCATATGTTATCATGGTGATGAGCTGTCCTGTCTGATGACTGGTTCTTTAGCTGTCTTGCCTGGTCTTGCACATTTAGCAAGACCAAAGCAACACCAAGCCAAGAATGGACAAGACAGGACTGCAAGATCAAGATAGCAAAACTTTTTGCCCTTTTTGTGATAAGCAAAAAGTATTGCAAAAAGTGTTGCCAAAAAGTCTTGCAGTCTTGTCTTGGCCTTGATAAATGTGCAAAACAAAACTTTTAACTCATCACTGCCAGACAAAACGTCTTCCTATGTTAATCTCGCAGCCTATTGTCCTTGGTCTTGCTTTGGTGTTACTAAATGTGCAAGACCAGATTTGCTCATCATTACTTGTGATGACGGTATATATGGATGTGTGTATATGCAATGTGATGACGGTGTATATGTAGTTTTTGGTTGTGACCCGATGTGAATCCGAAGCCCCATAACCCTGCCACTCCTTAGTATTGCTGTGAGAAACCAAAACAAAGATTTGCCACCAAGCACCTTGCCACCAATAATGTGGCATTATTATTTAGGGGGCGAACGGCTAACAAAGATCTCGGAAAGTGGTGACACCCGATTTGTCACTTCTATTAAAATCCGAAGAGATCCACTGCAATCAAACACCAAGCAGACCTGTTAGCAAGTCCTAATCCCACCTCCCCGCGGTGCCCCCTGGGGTACCTTCTTATATTCTGGGAGAAATGAAACTGAAAGCCGTAGGAGTGGTGTTGGCGTAATACTCACCAAAGAAGCCAGGGCTAGCCTCATTAGCTGGTCACCAGTTTCTGAGAGGATTATTACCGCGCGCCTACGTACCAGGCTAAGAAGTACTACGGTAGTTCAATGCTATGCTCCAACCGAAGACGCAGAAGATGACATCAAAGACGAGTTCTACATGCGACTGAATGAGGTTTTTCGCTCTATTCCAAGGGGAGACATCATTGTATTAATGGGTGACTTAAATGCACAAATCGGTCACGACAACACCGGTCTTGAACAAACAATTGGAAAACAAGGCCTAAGCCAAGTTACCAATAACAATGGTGAGCTTTTCGTTGACTTTTGTTCTTCCCATCAACTTATGGTAGGTGGAACTTACTTTTGTCACAAGAAGATACATAAAGAGACCTGGGTATCGCCCGATGGTAGAACGAGAAATCAGATAGATCATGTGGCCGTCAGCCGCAGATGGAGAACCATTCTGGAAGATGTCAGGAGCTTCAGGGGAGCGGACACTGGAAGCGACCACCATTTGGTAGTAGCAACTATTCGCCTTAGAATCGCTGCAATCAGAAACTTTCAACGTGAATCTATAAACCGTAGACGGTTTAACGTTGACCTCTTGCGAGAGAGCGCTAAAAAGCGAGAATTTGCTGGAAACCTGCAGCAAATATTAAACCAGCAAACCGTTTCTGACGACACAAATATTGAAGACCTGTGGAGTACAACAAAGGGCGCTATATTGACGGCTGCGGAAGCGAGCATCGGTTATGTCCAGAGAAACATGCAACATTGGATCTCGGACAGCACCTGGCAAAAAATAGAACGCAGGAGGGCCCTCAAAAATAACATAAACTCTACAAGCGACCCGGATAGACGTCACCAACTTGAACGGGAGTACTCTCAATTACACCGAGAGGTAAAGAGAAGTGTCCGGCGTGATAAAAGGCAGCAGATAAACGAGCTCGCAGAAAAAGCGGAAAACGCGGCAAACACAGGCAACAGTAAAGTGCTGTACCAAATTACTAAACAGCTCTCGGGAAAGCACTCTACTAAAAAGCATGCCGTTAAGAGTGCGGATGGAAGGCTGCTGTGCAGCGACGAGGAGCAGCTCCAAAGATGGAGAGATTATTTCTTCGCCGCCCTGAATGGCTCACTCACGCAGGAACCTCAGGAAAACAGCAACAATGCACAGCCGATAAGAATCAATACCCGGGCCCCATCCAAGACGGAAATAGTAACCGCAATTCATGCGATGGCCAATGGTAAAGCAGCTGGAAAAGATGGCATCCCGCCAGAATTGTTGAAAGCCGACTCAAGCCTCATAGCAGATGCGCTTCAGCCAATCCTCGAATTAGCATGGAACACCTGTACCTTTCCGGAGGATTGGACGGAAGGTATCATAGTCAAAATACCCAAAAAGGGGGATCTAACAATATGCGACAACTGGAGAGGCATCTGTCTATTATCTACTGTGGGTAAAATCTTGTCCCACACTATACTATCAAGAATAAGAGAGGCAGTAGATCAAACGCTTAGAAGGCAGCAGGCCGGATTCAGGAAGGGCCGTTCATGTATAGATCACATCAACACCTTAAGAATAATAGTGGAACAGTCTACTGAATTCCGATCCCCCCTTTACCTTGCTTTCGTAGATTATGAGAAAGCGTTCGACTCGGTGAATAGGAGCTTTATATGGCAGGCATTACGGCGACGTGGACTGCCGGATAAGATAATAGAATTGATAAAAGCCCTATACAACAATTCCAAATGCAGAGTTCTCCATAACGGAAAATTATCCGACAGCGGTGAGTTCAGGAGTACGACAAGGATGCTTACTATCCCCATTACTATTTCTTATAGTAATAAATGACATTCTTGTTGGCGCTCTAGATAGTAGAACAGGCGGCATACAGTGGGGTTTGCTAGATCGCCTTAAGGACCTCGACTACGCAGATGATATCTGTTTGCTGGCCCACAGACATCAGGAGCTAAAAAACATGTTAAACAATTTGGCAACAGAAAGTAGTATAGCAGGCTTAAGGCTGAATCCGAATAAAACCAAAGAAATGCGGATAAATGCAAACACACTTGAACGAACTGCGCTGAATAACCGTGACGTGGAACTGGTAGATAAAATCTGCTACCTCGGTAGTATTATTACCGAAAATGGCGGTGCAGAAGAAGATGTCAGTTCCAGAATAAATAAAGCACGAAGCGCATATGCATGCTTGTTCCGCATATGGAGATCAACGGAGATCTCAACCAACACCAAATTGCGGCTGTTCAACTCCAACGTTAAGGCAGTTCTTTTATACGGTTGCGAAACATGGAAAGTCACCCAATTCATCACAGGGCGCCTACAAGTCTTCATAAACAGATGCCTACGTCGTATCCTAAAAATCCGCTGGCAAGATAGAATTTCAAATGAAGAGCTATGGCGCCGTGCCGGCCAAGAAAGGATAGACGACCAAATCAGGCGAAGGAAATGGAATTGGGTTGGCCACACCTTGCGACGCGATAACGAAAATCTAGCCAAACAGGCCCTTGACTGGAACCCGCAAGGATCCCGTCGAGTTGGAAGACCTAGAACAACGTGGAGGAGAACCCTACTAGCAGAGGCCGCAACTACTGGGAGATCCTGGTCAGAGCTAAGAGCTGTCACGCAAAACAGAGTCCGCTGGAGGGCAACTGTTTCCGCCCTATGTCCCACGAGGGATTAAGGGGCACATAGATAGATAGATAGATTATTTGGTCGTTGCTGAATGATGACAGAACCTGGATTCTGGATTCAACAGGTTTGAGAGTAATTTGGAGATTTTAATTTCAGAGGATGAAATATGGCGAAGGAGATTGAAAATTAACAGGCTACGACTTCCCGGCCACTTAATCAGGATGGAAGACTAATAAATCCCAAACCGGCTCATGGTACCAGAAATTTCGCGAAACAGACCAGTAGGCAGACCCAGGAGGAGATGGATAGACTCCGCCAATGAGTGAGTATTTGATGTATTCTTAGAATCATACAATGTATGTGATTGCTGGAAAAATTAAGGAACAAGGCACATTGATCCTAGAGTTAGAAAAATTTTCTGCCAACCGCAAAAAAATCCCTAAGGAGAGACTCCAGAAATTGAGCCAAGTGTGTGGTGGCCCCAAGTTATCCAATTCTTAGAAAATGATAGATTCCTTAAAGGGTAATGTCTCACCGAGGAAAAGACGGATCCCCATTTCAGCAATGCTTTGTGAAGTACTTTACAAGCAAACTCGAATATTTGATATCTTATACAAATTTATGCCCAGCTCCCTCCGCGACCAATGTAAATGTCAGACTAGCCCAAGGAACGAGAGTGAAGTCCGAAACCTTCTGTGTACAAGGTACCTCTTTAAAAGTGAATTAATGGAAATTTTACTATTTTACTTTAGTAGTACATGAATCCACTAAAAATTAGTGAACAGGACTATTAGACTACAAGCCCACGACAATTTTTTGGGGGTCATGTGAAACAGCATAAATTATCTGCAGATCGATGCTGCTAAATGAGACCAAAACTTTAGGAACTATGCCGTCACTTTTGCGCGGTACATGTGACCACAGAGGTAAGTTGAATTCGACATACGAGCACAACTGATTTTGGATCAATCCCACATAGTCTTTAGTCACGAGGTTTTGGCAAAATGAGAAGTAGTTCTGATGAAATGCGACCACGCAACTGAAATCGCTTCCGACCGGCAAGAATAGTCGCACGCGAATAACTCAAATTAGTTTCAAATTGGTTTCGTTCTGTCGATCCGTGTTTGGATTCTACGTCCGTACACTGGCAAGATCAGGAAACAGTTGCGTGTGCAACTGGAATTACAAATCAGTCGACAAGTATTCGGAGGGCCTAAATCTATTTTTATTAATACTTTGCAATATATTGTCTAGTCTCGCATTAATGATCGATCCCACAAATATGACGCGGGGTCCCGCATTTATGGGATACCGTATTCCCGGGATTGGATTCCATAGTTTCAATATTCCTCCTTTGATGTGCAATGAGCCCCATTGGGCCCAATTGCTCTTCAATGCTTTACTTCTACCTGCGATGTTCTCCCATGCAGACTTCTCTTCGTATTCCTCTCAGCCCAGAATAAGGGGAAATATGTGGTTCGTTGCGCTACGCCCCTCGGAGTTCCTGGTCCTCCCATCTTGTCATTGACTCGACAGTCGTCGTTTGACACTTCTGTTCGATACCCAGATTGCAGCAATCATTGGAACTCCCTTTTGTCATATAGACCAGTGCAGATACGCTTTTGAAAAGCCAAAAACTAGAAAAATTCTTAGCAGTATATGGAAGGTGGGAAAATTTAGGATAAATGCTACTTAAACAAGGAAAAATCGAGAGCACCGCAGCAGATGACCGGAAAGGGGGCGGGGGAGCCAAAATGTGAGTTTTAGGGGGTTAAACGTGTTTTTTTTGCGATTTCTGAGAAAAGTAGACCTCCTATCGAAAAACGTTAAATGTAAACGTTGTAGATAATTAAAAGATCTAGAGCTTTTGTTCAAACCATTTTTCGACATAACCTCAAAAAATGGAGAAAAAGGTCAAAAACCGAGTTTTTCGTTTATCATTTTTATCTTTCACAAAAATGATCCAATTTTAATGAAATTTGAGGAAAATGTAGATTTTCATGTTTCGAAAAGGCCCAATTTTTTTCAAAGCGATTGGTTGTGTAGTTTTGTTTTTATGACCTTAATTTAAAAAAAAGTCCCCATTTTCAATCAAAAAAGTTGGCGAACGAATTTTTGATTTTGAAAATTTTGAAGACGGGTTTTTTTTCGTTGAATCCTCTACTTTAAGATGGTGTAAAAAATGATAGTGTCACAATAGAAAAACATCGAGAAAAATTCGAAAAACCAAAAACATCCTTTTTCAAATATCGATTTTTCCGTAAACTTCGCTAATTCTTTATCTCTCTTTGACATAAAGCTTTAAGAGTGGCGCAAAACTGTAAATTTAATGTAATATATTATAAGGGAACTTCAGGTAACAGTTTCAGATGTGAAAAAATTTGTTTAAACAATTATTTTACCCAAGAAAGCAAGAAAAAAATTACAGTTTTAGGCCGGCCCGCGCACTTCTTTTTATTTAATTTATTGCCTAATAAAATGATTTTTTGAGTTTATGAAGGTATAGTTAGAAGATTGATCTGATACTACATATTTGATGATGGATAAATGAAGTACCATTGCGAGTAACTAACTGAAAGCTACAGATTGGGGGTGGAAAAAACATTTAAACGGAATAATACCTAAATTTACCGAAAAGAAATTAATTCCTGAAAGTTTGCTTAAATCTATCTGCTGCAGCTGTGAAACTGGTTGTGATAGTAAAGGATGTGGCTGTCGAAAGCATGGAGTAAAATGCTCCCTTTTATGTTCCAATTGTACCGGAGCCAACAACTGTTCAAATTCTGAAAATCAACCAATGGAAGATCTCAGCGATTCGGAATAGATTATTAATAATGAAGATTGTGATGAGCTTGAGGACCTTCACGAAGTCGATGACTTTATTGAAGATTCTCAAGAGATTGAAAAATGTGTTGAGTTTCATGATCAACAGCATCTCTCCAAAAAAATGAGGTATGAAAAATTCTTTTACAACATAACAGCATTCGAGTACGCGAACACACTTATTATTTAAACACGGCATAGTCTTTACTCATGGGCAATTTGTATTTAGCAGCCAGTAGAGTGTAATACAATAAAATGTAATATGTGACATTAGGAATCATCAGTCTCATCAGTATCAGTTATGCCACTGCGCGAGTAAGACGTTGTTTCTGTGCTCCGTGTTGGAACCGTCATATTTGCACGATTCGAAAATTTTGAGTTTAAAAACCGAACAACCATCTTACCCGCAAATCACAAATTTTTGTTTTCACTTATTTTTTTCCGCTATTGTTTTATAATGTCCGATAAAGTGAAAGCTGGGAAAGTGCTATCAAAAAAACCCACTCCCTCTCCCATAATGACCAGAGGGTTTGTGCGGACATCCTCCGAAAGCTGCCAGAGTGAAAATGTTGAGGAATTTCTTATTGCCTTCGAATCTCGAATCTCTAAGAAATTTGATGATATCCTCTCCTCCATCAGTAATTCTGAGTTGAGAATTAAGGAATTTTCCAACTCGATAAAAATATTAAATGATCGCCTTGATTCTATCGAAGGTCGCCTAACGGAGGGGCTAAAGTCCATCTCCCAGGAACACACTAGTCAGCTGGAGATGGTCAATAGCAGCATCGAGGCCTTGCAAGCGAGAATCTCTGCATTGGAAAATCAGACAGTGCCAACGGATCACACTGATGATCTTCAAAATATGACCTCAAAACTGGCTGTAAATTGTTTGCAACTGAACGACATGCAGCGCGTGCAAAGACTGAGTGATGTGATCATTCGAGGAATCCCTGTCAAGCCGAACGAGTCCCCACTAAAAATTGTTGCAAACATTGCAACTAGGGTGAATCACCATCTTTCTCCCTATGCCGACGCGTTTCGAATGCGATCACGTTCTGGCAAGCAGAGTGGACCGATTATCGCCAAATTCTCAGGACAGCGCGAAGCGAAGGCGTTCATGCTCGCTTTAAAGGCAAACAGAAAGCAAAAATTTCCTCTCCATGAGCTGGATGGTTTTACGGCCGACTCTCCTGTGTTCGTCAACGAAAGCCTTTCGCCTGCCAACAATAATCTGCTGCGGGAGGCCTTAAAATTACGTAGGCTAGGTTTGCTGTTTTCTGCATCAACCAGTGATGGCCTTGTGAGAATCAGGCGGAAGAAAGATGACAACTTTACCATCGTGCGTAATATTAATCAACTGCAATGCCCATCAACCGAGACATTGGAGCCGCGCACTGATAGCGTCTAATGGATCGTTGTTTTTGATAATTTTGGTATTTATTATTTAATAATTTTTCTGTTGTTTTTTTTTTTTTGTTTTGTTTTTCTTTAGTATTTAGCTCTTAAGTTTAATGCTTCCCAATAGCTTAAATTTAAATTTTCTATTACTCTGTACTTTTTATTGTTCGTTATATATTCATGCTCGTTCCCGATTAAATGCTGTTCCTTCGTTGTCGACTGTCGCTTCTTGTTGGTGTTTATTGTTTCGTCTTGTTGATCTGTTATTAAATGTCATATAATTTTAGTTGCGAAGACGGGGTGAGAACATTAGTAAAAATTTTTAGCTCGAAATGCACAGGTTTTAATACCTGTCTTCTAAATTCGCGAAGCATTCGTCCGAAAATTGGTGAACTGAACGAAATCTTCATAAATTCTGGTGTGCACGCTATATTTATATGTGAAAGTTGGCTTAACTCTTTTATTCCTTCCTCCATCGTATCCATTGGCGGTTACAAATTATTCCGTAATGATAGGCAAGGGCGCGTCGGCGGGGGAGTTGCTATATACTTACGTGAAAACTTAATGTCTAAAATTGTCGGATTCTCTAAGCAACCGGGAATTGAATTTCTATGTGTTGAAATTTCTAATGGTACTGACAAACTCCTTCTTGTCTGCGTTTACTCTCCTCCGGGCCTGTTTAACCCTGCTAATGCTCACGAACTTGTCGAATGTCTTGAGCACCTCTCCAGTGTGTATAAAAACATATTGGTTGGAGGTGACTTTAATGTTAATCTATTGAAACAGTCAACCTTACAAAGCTCTTTTCGGTACACCATGCATTCTCTTGGTTTGGAGGTAATTAACGAGCTCCCCACTTATTTTAATTGTAGAATACCCTCTTTGCTTGATATGTTTTTAGCAAACGACACTAGCTCTATTCTTTTTCAAAACCAAATCTCTCCACCTAGTTATTTGGATCATGATATTATATTCGCATGCTATAGCTTTAATGTCGATCCTCCTTCTATGAAAACAATTACTTATCGTGACTTCTCTAATATTGATCAGGAACTTCTTAGCCAAAGATGTCTTTACCTACCCTGGACCAATATCTTCACATTGGCTGAGGTAGATGAAAAAATAGATGAGTTTAACAGGATATTTCTTGATCTTTACGATGAATTTGTGCCCCTAAGAAGTAAATCTTTATCAGCTAAATCTAAACCTTGGTTCACTGCGGAAATTAAATCGCTTATCATTGAAAGGGAGTTCGTCTATCGTTGGTCCACAAAAGTAAAAACTGAAACAGCAAAAAGATCTTTTAAACGCCTTCGTAATTTGATTGTAGCTAAAATTAAAGAAGCCAAACGCGATTTTTACTCCCGAAAGCTTGACCCATCCCAATCCGTGAAAACTGTATGGAAAAATCTGCGCATTTTGGGTGTCCACTCTAAAAATGAAGCTGCTGCTAGCAACCTAAGTCCCGAGAGTCTTAATCAATACTTTATATCCAACCAAGCAGCTGAGCAGGTTACAACCTCTTTTATAGATTCATCTGATGGCTTCAGCTTTCGTTGCGTTGATTCTCTTGAAGTTATCTCTGCTTTAAATTCAATCAAATCTACAGCCACTGGTAGTGATAAAATTTCACCACGATTTCTAAAAATGATAATTCCATGTTTGCTGCCTACTCTAACACACATTTTTAACTCGTGCCTTACGGTATCGAAATTTCCCACTTTGTGGAAGCATGCATTGATTACTCCCATACCCAAGTGCCCCTCTCCTGCTATTCCATCGGATTTTCGGCCTATTAGTATTCTTCCCTTCCTAGCAAAGGTCTTTGAAAAACTGATTGCAACTCAAATACTTGAGTACTGTGAACGACTCCAAGTTATAAATATATGGCAATCTGGCTTCCGCAAACATCACAGCTGCGAAACTGCACTTCTTAAAGTCACAAATGATATTCGCAACTCTCTTGATGAACATCACATTTGTTGTATGTTGCTACTTGATTTTTCGAAAGCTTTCGATAGCGTCAATCACTCTTTGCTCTTGCAAAAACTCTCCTCGCAAGTATCTTTTTCTTCAACTGCTCTTAAACTTCTGCATAGCTTTTTGACAAACCGCTCACAAAAAGTTAAACTCGGCGACTCTAGTTCCTCCAATTCTTTACTTAACTCTGGAGTTCCTCAAGGTTCTATTCTTGGCCCACTTTTGTTCAGCGTTTTTATTAATGATCTTCCTCTAGTAATAAAGCATTCTAAGATTCATATGTATGCAGATGATGTGCAGCTTTATTTCTCTTCGCCAAAAGATCAAATCCACAATTGTGTGGAGAAGATCTCGGCAGATTTGCACAATGTCTCAAGCTGGTCAGCACTGAACTTGCTACAGCTAAACCCATCGAAGTCTCATTGTATTTTCTTCTCACACTCTTCCATCTCTCAAACTGACCTTCCAGTAATTTTCTTAAATGAAGTTCCTCTCGTTCGCGTTTGTAAAGTAAGAAATCTAGGGATTGTTCTGAATAGTAGTATGACCTGCTGCGACCACGTCAATTTCGTTATTGGAAAAACATATGGACTCCTGTCCAAACTCAGATATCACTGTGGGTTGCTTAAAAGGGCTGTCCGTTTGAATTTAGTGAAAGCCTTACTTCTACCTCTTCTAATGCATGGCCTTTCTATTTTCCCCTCTCTCGATTGTTCCTGCGCTAGAAAGCTCGAAGTAGCCTTTAACGATTGCGTTCGTTTTGTTTATAAGTTACGCCGCTTTGACCATATTTCACCCTACTTGAATTCGGTTTTGGGCTGCTCCCTTAATGATTATCGCAAATTTAGGCTTTTGCGTCTACTCCACGATATTCTGCACCAGCGCAAGCCCGCATACCTTAATGAGTTCGTTCAGTTCTCACAATCCCTTAGAAATAATAATTTAATAATTCCGCGTTTCCGCACGTTAATTGGACAGCGTTCTTTCTTTGTCTTCGCGGCTGTTTTATGGAACTCACTCCCAGTCTATTTGCAACGTATTGATTCTGTGAACATCTTCAGGAAGCGTCTCTTCGAATTCATTTCTAATACAATTGATTAAAGCATGAATATATAACTTTCTTCTTTCTTTCTATTATATAGCTTACTTCTTTTTTATATATATAACTTTCTTTTTTTATATTTTGTATTTTACTATTTTATTTTATTTATTCTTTTTTTTTCTCTCTATCTGTTTTTTTTTTTGTTTCTATCTCCTATGTTTTATTCTTTTTTAGTTTTTCTCACTTATATTTTACTTTTATACTCTTCAATTTTTCCATATAATTTTGTTTTGTATAATTTTTGTTGCCTTTAATGAATGTACTATAATAAGATCCTATCTTTGTACATACTTTTGAAAATAAATAATAATAATAATAATAATTAGGAAATAATAAAAGTTGGTTTTTTGGCATTGCTTTTTCCAACTATAAAAAATTTGTTTCATTTTTCAATTTTGTTTTATTCTTCTCGAAAAATTTTGTTATTGAAGACTTATAGACTTAGAAAATGGTGCTCGAATGTCGAGTGCTGGGTTCTACCAGTAAGTTTTAATGTATAAGCCATCACAATACGTAGAAATATTTTTTTTGGCCTAAAACGCGCCAGACCTTGTCTTTACCACCGTCAACTGATGTCGGCTTCGATCAACCGGGATATCGAATCGATTCTTCATTGGGGCGAAATGAACCGCGTCGAATTCAATGCCACAAAAACGAAGCACTGTCTGATCTCCAACAAAAATTGTACCGACCTTCCTCCTGTCTCGGTGGATGGAGAGAATCTAACGGCTGACTCAACTCTCAACATCCTAGGGGTAACTTTAACGGAGCATTTGCGATGGAACGATCACATATTCCAAATCGCCAAACAAGCCTCCCAATGCCTTGGATTTCTCAAGAGATGCAAGTTCCTCCTCCAGCCGGCCGCACTGGCTACAATATACAAATCCTACATTCGGCCGCGCCTCGAATACAACTCACATATCTGGGCAGGCGCCCCAAAAACCACCTTGGCTTGTCTCGACAAGGTGCAAAATCGTGCCCTCAAACTCATTGGTGATGGCCCCTTTCGCGCCTCCATAGACACCTTGAGCCACCGTAGGAATGTAGCAGCCCTCTCCATACTTTATCGCTATTACCATGGCGACTGTTCCACCGAAATTCAGGACCTCCTGCCTGCACGGCAATACTTTTCCCGCAACACAAGACTAGCCCGCTCGGCTCACCCCCATACCCTACAGCCCCCTCGTTCACGCACAATACGGTTTAGAAGTTCGTTTATGAATAGAACAACTCGATTGTGGAATGATCTCCCGCAGTCAGTATTTCCGAACTCGTACAACATCTTAGAGTTCAAACGTGAGGTTCATCGTCATTTTCTTCTACACCCTCCAGACCCCCTCTAACCTTTCCTATTCTCCTCTATTCTTCAAACCAAGCTACTACTAGACATTGCACCATGAACTGAACGACATGACGGACTGGTAGTACAAAGGGTTACACCTAAGCTTGGTTTTTTCATATAAAAAAAAAAAAAAAAAAAAAAAAATTTTTCCTTGCTTTCTTGGGTGAAATAATTGTTTAAACAAATTTTTTCACATCTGAAACTGTTACCTGAAGTTCCCTTATAATATATTACATTAAATTTACAGTTTTGCGCCACTCTTAAAGCTTTATGTCAAAGAGAGATAAAGAATAGCGAAGTTTACGGAAAAATCGATATTTGAAAAAGGATGTTTTTGGTTTTTCGAATTTTTCTCGATGTTTTTCTATTGTGACACTATCATTTTTTTTACACCATCTTAAAGTAGAGGATTCAACGAAAAAAACCCGTCTCCAAAATTTTCAAAATCAAAAATTCGTTCGCCAACTTTTTTGATTGAAAATGGGGACTTTTTTTTAAATTAAGGTCATAAAAACAAAACTACACAACCAATCGCTTTGAAAAAAATTGGGCCTTTTCGAAACATGAAAATCTACATTTTCCTCAAATTTCATTAAAATTGGATCATTTTTGTGAAAGATAAAAATGATAAACGAAAAACTCGGTTTTTGACCTTTTTCTCCATTTTTTGAGGTTATGTCGAAAAATGGTTTGAACAAAAGCTCTAGATCTTTTAATTATCTACAACGTTTACATTTAACGTTTTTCGATAGGAGGTCTACTTTTCTCAGAAATCGCAAAAAACACGTTTAACCCCCTAAAACTCACATTTTGGCTCCCCCGCCCCCTTTCCGGTCATCTGCTGCGGTGCTCTCGATTTTTCCTTGTTTAAGTAGCATTTATCCTAAATTTTGCCACCTTCCATATACTGCTAAGAGTTTTTTTTTCTCAAAAATGATCTGCACTGGTCTAATATTTCAATACGTATCATAGGCAGTCTTGTTACGGAGATTTTTGGCAAGTATATTTCAAGAAGGTTTAATGAATAGGCCCATTTTACACGATGAAACATGAAACAAATAGTTTTCTGAAAGCTTGGGGAGGGGTGAGTGAGGGCTTGAGGGAACCCGAAACAATGCCATGAAACTTTTGAAGCAAGGAACTGTTGCACGAAACAGTTTTGACAATTTCAGTTTTGTAGGTTTGTTGTTGTTGTTTCTCTGATTTCTCTGGTATCCTCTTTCGTATGGAATGAAATAAAGAGGAATTGAAAACAAAAATGGCCACTCAAGTTTTAAAAACAAAGCAAAAGGTGGCTGGGTAAGAAATGAGCAATAAATTTTGACGTATTATTTGCATGAAACCTTGTTTCGTTTCGTGTTTCATCGTGTAAAACGGGCGTCTGTCCTACTCCACCAAAACGTCTTTTGGCTGAATATTATTGGGGGTATGTAAATTCGATGAATCCCTAGAACAGGTCAAGACTCGATTTGGGCTGTAGTGCTATT
Organism: Thereva unica; assembly: GCA_949987705.1. Taxonomy (NCBI): domain Eukaryota; kingdom Metazoa; phylum Arthropoda; class Insecta; order Diptera; family Therevidae; genus Thereva; species Thereva unica. The sequence continues at coordinate 18,699 of CATLJY010000360.1, read as the reverse complement.
GGTTGGATATAAATGGTTAATTCTTGATAAGAATATAAAGGAACAAGGTATAAAGGGACCAATCCTGCTTCTTTAAAATAAAAACTAATTAAAATGAAATACTTTTTACCCGAGTTTTTTTACTGTAAGGAATATTATAATTTTCTTTTGAGACAGAAAAAAGAAGATCAAAAGCTTTCTTTATATGCGAATTATTCAAGATAACATCAACGATATCGTAAGCAAATTACACAAATTGGTTCTTTTCCATTCAAACGGCAAATCCTGTTTCGCCTTTAATCTAAGAATTGAGCTCAAGCACACCCATCCCATTCTCGGTATTTTTCACTTTTCAATAACATACCGCTTATTGCTACACAGTATACGTGAGTGTATTGCAAAATTCACGATTCCGATACCCACGATATTTTCAAAGGAAATATTATTTTTTCCCCACTCCATGGTCCCCCTCCATAGAATTTTTATTATTACTATGTCAAGCTTTCTTGGTAAAATATTGTTTTGTATACAGAAGTATTCAAAGAATTTCAGCACTTAATGTTTTACGTTTATATTAACCATCACCCACCCTCTCCACCCTTGATACAGGATAAAAAGGAAATCTCTATTAAATGCTTGCAAAAATCTCCGAAAAAGTGGCAACCATTGTTTGCCAATTTCTCTCTTCAAGCAAATTGTGTGCTTTCCCGAAAAATTTTCATCAAATTTGAAAAATTTCTTAAGCAGTTAATAGATTTTATTTTTATCTAGGAGTCAAGGGGGTGCACGACGACGGCGTTTGTGGGTGGTTCGATACTGTGTAAGATCCTGCACAACATCGACTACTTCGCTTTTGAGAGAAGCTTTCGTAAACCTTAAGTATTTCAACAAAAGTTCCCCGATTGGTTTGAATAACGTTGGTGGGAGATTGAAGCGGGACGAGTGAAGCACCGTCGTCGTGTACATCATGAATTTTGAGTGCCATTAAGCTACAGAAGAACTCACCTATTGTGGAAAAAAACCCAGTCTTCCGCCCAAGTGAGCATCTTGGATCGATGAGATGGAACTAATTTTAGCCTCTACACCATCATCACCAGGTTCGTGTATATTTTTTCCTGCAGGAATTTTTGACCTGTCAATTGCGCGGCCTAAATCCTTCTGTCGTGACTGTGTACCACCTTTCGAATTGACGTGCAAAATTGTCCCCCGGGAACTTTTTAAATTCTTTAATGTCCGACAAAATTCTTTAAGACAACCGTAAGAGATCTGAACGACAATCGATGGGGAATTTCAGTATCCTGGATATGAAAAGAAGTTTTATTGAGCACAGAGCGTAAATTGCAGCACAGGAATGCTCTATAAAACATGAACGGTGCTAGCTACGGAGCCACAAACTGCTCACCTGATAGACACGGTACAAAGCAACTACACTACCGCTTGAATGAAAATTTGATCGACTTGAAATCGATTCCGAGCATCTTAAGGCGAACATTCTTTCCAGATAATGTAAACAGCGCTCCATCCTATTTGTGGCTTTGTTGTGTACCAGTACATGCCATAGACTGAGAGCTGAACTCATTCTTTAAAAAAAACCGCACACAGGCGCACACACACAAAATCTATTACTTCTTCAGCTATAAAATAATTTATAGCATTCCCCATCATCATTTGCAAAAGGTATATCCTTGAGCACAAGGACTTGACAGAAACCTGATGTAAGTTTGTGACAAAAACTGTGAAAACGTCTCCCCGTGGTGGGCCCAAGGATGTTTTTCTCTTCTGTCCAATTTCATTTGACTCTGATTGATTGAAAATTTGCAAGCTGCGTTGTTTCCTCTGTAGTGCAGGGATTTTGGTTTGTTGATTTATAGCGAAGGCTATAACCATAAACTTACGCCATAAAAATATAGGTCAGATGTAATAACTGCAAAGTTGACAAAGTCATAATATATGGCAGGCATAAAAGTGAACGGAATATACGGAAGAAAATGGAGATTTTTTCCTCTCTGTAGGCTTTACAAAAGGCCGGAAAATATTGAGAAGTTATGTTATGAGTAGATTTATGAGTATATGTATCAATATTGTTGATGCATTTTTCCGTGTCATTAAATTTTAAGTTGATAGAGTAATAACGTTCGACTTTAGTGGTTTACTAGACATTTAGATTTTTATAGTATTTTTCAAGATGAGCTTGACCTAAAATTATTGGAAATTTAATCAGAAAAATACTGTGACCTTATACCAGTTCAATCAATATGTGAGTATGGGTCAGCGATACTGGGAATACCGCGGTCAAGTTAAGGGTTATTGTACACTATGACCCTCTAACGGAAAAGACCGTTTGCCCTCCGGGCAAAAACAATAAGGTCTTTAATTGAAGAAATCCGGACTTGAGGGGGGTTCAGAAGCTCTTTGATATACTTTCTTCTCCCGATTAAAAATAATTTCATGGTAAATTTCCTTACTAGCACGCACGCGCCCGCAGCTAGCACGCATAGCGAACAAACAGGCACGCCACAAAAGTACGTACTCTCCCGCCACAGGTACGCACGCTCCCGCCACAGGGATACACGCTCCCGCCACTGGCACGAAAATCTAAAAATTTGTTCGCTAGAGGGATGCACTCTCCCGCCACAGGTATCCACTCTCCCGCCACACGCACGAAAATCTCAAAATGTGCCTGATGACGACTTTACATATGTACATATATAATACTCTTCTCCATCTTTTTTAAGAGGCGTAGAATTTTTATTCTATGAAAAAATTTTTTTTCTTTTATTTTAAATTTGAGTTTCATGCGTACCAGCTGCATGCTAGCTGCGGGCTAGTGTTATTTTCACTCAGGCGTGCATGCTAGCTGCGGGCGCCGTGCGGGCTAGTGCATGCCAGCTGCGTGCTAGCTGCGGGCGAATTTCATTTTTACTCGTGATTTATAATATTCGTGCGTGCCAGCTGCATGCTAGCTGTGGGCTAGTCTTCAGGCGTACATGCTAGCTGCGGGCGCCGTGCGGGCTAGTGCATGCCAGCTGCGTGCTAGCTGCGGGCGAATTTCATTTTTAATCGGGCTTCTAAGGCAGATCAGAGCAGGAAATTTTCAGAGAACATGCTGAGCCGGTCTTCTGCTTCCAGGACAGTCCTAAGCTTAGGAGGTGATATGTAGTCGTGCATGGTCAGTCAGATATCCCACCAACAACCTATGGTCCACCGTGCTAAAAGTGACAACTCCCCTCAATGCAAAGGGTTTTATTAGTTCTTTAGTCTTTCTAATACCCCGGGGCTGATTTCCAAGAGACTAGGTTCAGCCTCTTAAGTCGTCTATCGGGGAGTTGGAGGTTGTGTATTAAATGCCGTAGAAGGGTTATGGGCCCTGGCCAGTTCAATGAGATTTGAAGTCCGAAGACACTTATGCCGGCGGATCCAATGATTGCCTCTATCGCAACTGTGGGGCAGATCTACATAACTCCAGAAATAGAGAGGCAAACAGTTATAATTCAATGGCTGGATATTCTTTTTCTTAGTAAAGTGTCAGGTCTAAAGCCGGCTCTACACGATGTTATGAACACCCTCCAACGTTGGACGTGTGATGGTGAGATCCATCGTGTGGCCGTTGCTGGAACTACGAGTCCCCAAAAACAAGCGATCAACATTTGTGTATGGACAAGTTCGGGCTGTTGTCGAACGTTGGACGTGTGATGGTGAGATCCATCGTGTGGCCGTTGCTGGAACTACGAGTCCCCAAAAACAAGCGATCAACATTTGTGTATGGACAAGTTCGGGCTGTTGTCGAAGCTGACCCACTCGTTGGAAGCCTACATTCTAATGAAATGGTCACTGCACCGTCTTAAGGAGTACCGCGACTGCAACGTAGCACTCAGCCTAAAGGAGGTTTTACACGATAAAACGGTTGGTACGATTTTGGCCCTATATGATGCTCTCATGCGACTGTCTAGGTACGGGCGAGTTTTATTTTTACTCGGTGATAAAACTCACATGCACACTCCCGCCACAGGCATGTACTAAATCGCCTGTATGGCTTTAAACAATTCTATTGAATCTTGGTGACCATAAAGGGTGACAATAGCATACTCAGTAGAACGGTTCTCGTTCGATTGCGTAGGCCAAGCAGCATTGGACATGTTTAATGCTTAGCTCGGGGACTGCTTGGTAAAACAACACTCGCGTTGGAATGGTCTATGCCGATGCAGAAGCATTTATAAATGTTTATGCCTGAAGTTTTAGATTTCGTGTCTGTACCGGAAGCTTGCATGCCTGTGCCGGGAGCGTGCATACTTTTACGGCCTGCCCACAAGCGAGCCCTGCCTGCTAGCTGTGGGCGCGTGCGTGCTAGCAAGAAAATTAACCACTAAATCATTTTTAATCGGGATTTAAAATAATTTCAATTGCAGGCGAAATTTGTACGTGTGTATACAATATGACTGCTATTCGACCGATAAAGTGACAACGCAAGTTTGTTCTCCAATAGTTGTTGTATATAATAGTCCCGTAAGTTTTTATCACTCAGATAGTGTTTTTGGTCAAGCAAGGCCATCCCGATCACTACAGCCTGCTCTTTACTATCGAGAACATGAACGACAAGCTTGGTCATACGGAGAACCTGAGTAGTAGTACACACTAGTCTACTAGTCTACTTGTAGGATAGACAATTTCGGGCTTGAAAACTTAAACTCATACATAATTCTTCTTTTTAACCGACTTCAAAAAAAGAGGAGGTTACTCAATTCGACGTGTAGGTATTTTGTGGTCCTGTTCACGCATAACTTTGTAACCCAATAACTTTTTTGCTTTTTTTTTTGGTTCATTTGAAGGGGGAGCTTCCCACGGTGGTCCCGTTAAATTTTTTCTAAATTCTGATAACGGAGTTCGAAGTTAGGCAGAAAAAACTGTTAAAATTCAACCTGTTAAAGTTCAACCTAAACATTTCATGGGCACCGAACAAATTACTTTATTGTTGTGGATCTGGTAGCAGGCCGATGGCGGAGTGGGTAGAGCGTTGGATCCTCGATTCAGCGATGCAGGTTCGATTCCGATCGGGGCAGCCGGTTTTTTTCTTTTTCTCCTTTTCTTTTTTCTGAAATGATTTATTAACATATTGGTCAACGGCCGATAGTACTTGACATAGCGCAAAGGGCTAGAGAAGTTTTCTTGTTTGTGGGATCTGTGGGGTGCGAGTTCGATCCCAAGGGCTCGCGGTGCTTTTTTTTCTATATATCGACAAAATAATTATTTTTTAATTTCCTTCGGGGAATTTTGTTCCATATTAAAGAAGTTTTCGACGTGAATGCGTCTGTAAATTTGCTTCCAGAACAAAAGTCGATAAGAACGAAATTATGGCGAAATTTGCAGCTCAAAAAACTATTGTTTATATCGAATAAATAAATATACCATGACGTGGATGAAGAATCAAAGAAGTTTATTGTTTACATTTAATTTCCCCGATATCAATGGCAACTTAACTTTTTATATGCCTTATATTATCTTGATCTGTATGTGTGTATAGTGTAAACAAATCTTGCAACTTGATTTTGACCCAGTTCCATATAACCGATCAACTGCAAATTTTGCACATACGTATAGTTCTCATGACAATACAATCTGCAATCTAATTTTGCAATTGCGCTCCCCGACCCCAGACATGGGTATCAAATGAAAAGGTGTGACAAGTAGAATACACTTCGCTATGTGGCGTCGTAAAAACGTAGGCTCCTTGCAATGACAGGCAATATTAAAAAATGAATGGACTAAAAAGCACGAAATAAAAAAAAAATTTAAAAACCGATTTCAGAAAAAAACCCGCGATGCACAAAAAAGGATGAAATAATTGTTTGTAATTCTTAACAACATCAATCCAATAAGAATGGATCTAGAAAGAAGAATCACTTTTGAAGACGGTGCCAGGTAGTAGTTGACTTTGATTGCACTAACTCTTGCTTCGGCAATTGTTTACATTTCTTTGTTAGGCTTATGCCCTTAATATATCACCCACATGTGTTAGCACCGTCTTCAAAAGTGATTCTTCTTTCTAGATCCATTCTTATTGGATTGATGTTGTTAAGAATTACAAACAATTATTTCATCCTTTTTTGTGCATCGCGGGTTTTTTTCTGAAGTCGGTTTTTAAAAATTTTTTTTTTTTTACTCATCTTTCTCGCGAGTAGCGTATAATTATCGGCACAAACGTGTAAAGACAAGAAAGTTACTCGCGATGACAGAATGCCAGTATAGACCTAAATTAGTTAAACGGGTTTTGCTGGGACTGAAGGAATACTAGTGTAGATTGGTCCAATCTGGGAACGATCGAGTGTTGCGGACACGCCGAAGAGCATTTATTTCGGTGGAACAATGGCTATGATAATAACGAAAAAGTTTTGCCAGGACTGATACATCATTATGATAGCTAAAACCGTAGATGGAGGAAGTCTTATATTTATATACGAAGTCTGTATTTATATAGGATTACTACTAGCTGGGACCCGGTATACATACCTCGCTGCACTCATAAGTCAATCGTAGATAATAAAAACCACCGTTTGACTTGCTATTTTTCGAGATATGAATTTTACACAGATGAATTATCTCAAAGAACAGATACGTGAGTTTTGAGACAGCCGCCGTGGATCTAACGGTATATTGGGTATACTATATTGCTTCTTGTATTCTACTTATCATACCTTTCATTTGATACTCATGTCGAGGTGTTGGGAAGAAAGTTGTAATCCGCCCTTTTGAGACGGCCGCCATGGATCTTACGGTATATTGAGTATACTACATTGCTTATTGTATTCTACTTATCATGCCCTTTCATTAGATACCCATGTCGAGGGGTTGTGAAGAAAGTGGTAATTCGCTCTTTTGAGACGGCTGCCATGGATATAACGGTATGTTGAGTATTCTTTATTGCTAATTGTATTTCAGTTTAGTTTCAATAGCGTCATGGCCTACCTATTATTTGAAAGCTGCGAAAATTTGGAATTTTCATTAAATGGAATCACAATTTTACATTAACGCACGGTATACATAAGGTAATGTATTCCCGAAATGTCAATTTTATGTGACATCAATGAAATCGTTCGGATATAAACAAATTGAAGAATAAATTTTGCGAATTTTATTAAGGTGAAAAGTTGTGGTTACTAAATGAAGGAAGTATTAAGATAAGAAAAAATGGTTAAATGCATGGTTGTAAATTGTGAGAATTATAAAAACAAACAATATTGTGTGGTGGAGATGAAATATTTTACATTTCCGAAGGGTGCAAGTTTATGTGATATGTAGATGTGAGTGATTTAAATGTTCATACCGAAAAAATACGCTTTGACCACTTTTTAGAGCAGGGCTATATATTAGAAGACATTCATGAAATTCAAGACATTTTTCGTGACGAAAAACTTTAAGAAAGGAGCTATTCCTAGACAAAATTGGCCAGTTTCTCTTGCTGACATTACCGGAAGAAAAAGTTAAAAGAGAACAAAGGCAAATTTTGCAGGAAACAAATACAGAATATGGGAAGCAACATTATTTTTCTGATACTGAACTTCTTTCATTTGAGTGTTTCCCTTTTAGAAACCAAGAGAGATCAGGTGAAGTTAGAAGGTAGCGACAGAAAATTTAGTAATCAGTGTTTAAGTAAAATCAGTATTCATATTATATTTCCTTTTTATTCAGCAGAATTTGCCTTTAGTATCTTTTATTAGCCCTTTTTTCTCCTTTTTGACTTGGAGTAGTTCCTTTCTTAAGGTTTTTCTTCACAATTGGGGTCTTAAAATGAATGTCTTCTAATCTATAGCTCTGGTCTTAAAAGTGGTCAAAGCGTATTTTTACGGTATGAGCATTTAAATCACTTTTATCTCCACAATCTCGGATCCACATATCACATAAATTTGCACCCCTCGGAAATGTAAAATATTTCATCTTCACCCCACAATATTGTTTGTTTTTATAATTCTCACAACTTATAACAGCACATTTAACCATTTTTGCCCTAATTTAAAACTACCTTCTACCACCACTTTTCACTCTAACAAAATTATTTATAAATTTGTTTAGCCCCGAACGATTTCCCTGACGTCATGATCAAAATGACAGCTCAATGTTTACATTCGGATTACATTAACTTATTATATGTATACCGTACATTAACGAAGCTGTCAAACAATAGGCAGGCCATGAGGCTACTGAAACTAAAATGGAGTGAAAATTGCGAAAATTAACAATTTTTTTTTAGATTTTTCAGCTGTTTCTTTTAGTTAAAGGTATAAAAAATAGTCTACGACCTATTCTCAGACCTATCAAATATACACAAAAAATTTCATATAAATCTGTCAACCGGTTTCGGAGAAGTTCGGTAACAAGCACTAGGACACGAGATTTTTGTTCAACAATACATTTAGTGCAGATCCTTTTTGGCTCAAATTTGCCATGGAATGCCCGCGTGTACAGCTCTTAGCCATCTAAATCTTTTATTCAAGTTTGGCCATCGTGAGGCCGTATGTGCTCCCATTAAAATTGGTTAAAAATTCTACGGCCTACATATCACCCTTAAAAAAGCAAGCGGCCGGTGTTCGCTCGCTGTAAGCCAATTTTGAGTTTTACTCCGGTATTTTCGCTCGCTTAAATTTTATATCTAAAAAAGAATCTTTCTTTTGCTAAAAACAAAATTTCTGTTTATGTCATATTATATTTACTCAACGTTTATAGGAGTTTTTCTAATAAACAAGAACCTTACAAAAATTGCTAAACATCTTCTACCTGTACATATGAAAAGTTTTTCAAAAAGAAAATTGTTCAAGTTACCCCAATAAACATGCTATAATATCCCGTAAGTGCCAAGAGTGAGCACCTCATTCCCCAGCCATCAACATCACTTCTCAAGTAAAATAAAAAGTTAAAATGTAAGAAAGTATCGATTTTTAAAACATCTGAAATTGTCACGATTTCAAGTTCAGTTCGCGATTTGCAATTTCATCATCAACGCCAGGCGCAAAAAAGAAACAACAAGAATTGCCGAAAATTTTCGTGAAAACATAGGCAAACTTTTTGTTGATATAACCAGAATGGCTTCAAACTCTAGGGATCCTTACCAGAAACACTGAGAGTTGATTGAGTTTCAGGAGTTACCTACGTGACATCCGACCGAGAATCCATTATAATAAAAGGGATGAGAGAAGATGAAAGCTCAAGGGTTATTTTATGGCGACGGCGGCGGCATCGGGGCCGCCTGCAAGCCATCTAACTGCCGTCAAGGATCTCTAGAACTGTGTGCACGTTAACATATTTACGAGAATTACCTTGAGGGTAATTGTATTAAAGTGTGAATATGGAGGACCTATTGGTATCATAGTGAAGTCGAGGGTAATCGTATTCTGGCTATGTTTATTGGCAAGAAACTGAATACATTATGAAACAAACTGTGCATCAAGTTCCATTCATAATTTTTGAAGTTTTGCTTATATTTTATACGTTATTCAATTTCATCAGTGTTCGATCGGTTATTCTCAGTTACGAGTCGTTTCAGACAAATTGCCAATTTCGGAAGATACTGTAAATGGTTTAGTGGTAAAGTTTCACCACAATTGCTTGCCTTATATCTTCAATTACTATAGAGGGAGTTTGTTTGAAAGTTCTGGTTGCTAAAGTAAATCTGTTTCACAAAGAGCCTGTGATCCCTAAACGAAAAACATTTTGAATTAAATCAGATAAATTGGATTGACCTCTTTGGTCAAATTGTCTGTACCAAAGGTCTTCACAGCATTTAGCAAACGCTATCAAAAGCATATTATCAAGGATAAGAGAGGCAGCAGACCGAACGCTTAGCAGCCAGAAGACTGGATTCAGAAAGGGCCGCTCCTGCATAGACCATATTAATATCTTGCGAATCATAGTGGAGCAGTCTTCTGAATTGCGATTCCCCCTTTACCTTGCTTAAAGTAAAGTGTATGGTGATCCCAGAGCATTCTTTCAATTTATCAACACAAAGAAAAAAGTTGATAATTACCCTTACACCATGCAATACGAGAACTCCCTTAGATCTAATTCAGCCGAAATTTGTGAAAATTTTGCATCGTTCTTCCTCAAATCTTTCTCGTCCTCTGTATTCCAACCAGATGAAGACAATTTTCGACATATCAATGCAATCCAAACGGCTCAAAACTTTTCCCTGTCTATAACCAGGGATGATATCTCGAAACATATAAATGAACTTCCACAGGATTTTTCGTCCGGCCCTGATGGAGTCCCTCCAGCTGTTCTAAAATCCTGTGCAGGGGCCCTTACTGTCCCTCTTCTATGTTTATTTCAAAAATCCCTAATAAAGGGCGCTTCCCAACCTTATGGAAGAAACTCTTTATAATACCTGTCCATAAGAAGGCTGTAAAAACGAAATATCTAATTATAGGCCAATTGCGAAGTTATCGTCTATACCAAAACTCTTCGAAGCTATTATTTATTCTGCTATCGCCCCTATCTGCAAGAGGTTTATCTCAACATACCAACATGGTTTTCTTGCAGGCCCGACTCCACTACTACTAATTTACTGGAGTTCTCTTCACACACAATTAGAGGCTTTGTCACTGGCTGCCAAACTGACTGCGTTTATACAGATTTTAGTAAGGCTTTCGACAAGCTCTCCCACTCTATTATAGTTCTTAAACTAAAGAAATTAGGCTTTCCGCATGCCCTTGTGGATTGGTTCCAGTCGTACTTAGCCGATAGAACCTACAGGTTCTATTCCGCGGAGTCAAATCGAAGAACATCGAAGCGTCCTCTGGAGTCCCGCAAGGCAGTCATCTTGGCCCTCTTCTTTTTATTTTATCAATTGACGATATTGTTACCCTGCTAAGGCACTGTAAAATCCTTATTTACGCTGATGACATCAAACTGTATCGCCACATAAGGAGTAATAGAGGATTGCAAACTTCTGCAAGCAGATCTAAACACCTTCTATATTTGGTGTTCCAACAACAACCTTGTGCTTAATATTAGTAAATGCGAGATCATGACTTTTTGTAGGAAACGTGGTGTTATAACTTATGACTATACTTTCCTTGACAACAAAGTCTCCCGTACTGAATCTGTAATCGATCTTGGGGTTAGGTTAGAAAGTAAGTTGGATTTCTCCACCCACATCAATTATATCTCCTCCAAGGGGCAATTCAGTCCTGGGATTTATAAAAAGATGTTCCAAAGAGTTCAACAACCCCCTCGTCACTAAACACCCTGTACGTATCCTTGGTTAGGCCTTTGCTTGACTACGCTTCCCTAGGTATGGTCTCCTTACTACTCCTCCCATGTTAGAAGAATCGAATCGGTTCAAAGGAAGTTCGTCCGGTTTGCACTCAGCCACCTCCCGTGGGATGACCCACTCGCTCTTCCCGCCTTATGAGAACAGACTTAAATTGCTCAACTTAAGCTCCCTCCATAAGCGCCGTGAGGTCGCTGACGTTATATTCGTTCATCGACTGATGAATGACAAGGTGGACTCTGGTTTCTTAAGAAACCGCGCGTCATTTAGAGTGAATAACTACAACCTGAGAGGTGAACCTCTCTTGCACATTATTCCTCTAACACCAATTATGGCATGTTCGAACCCGTTAATCGCATGGCTTATAAATACTAACAACAATAGGAGTGTGTTTAGCTTGCTAACCAGTGAAGGTGTCCTTAAAAGGACCCTTCTCAATGTGGCGTGACTCTCTGCGTGCCTCACTCCCTTTTTAGTTTTGCATGCTTCTCTTTTTAATGTTTTTGATCTTTTATGTTTTTAATATTTTATGTTTGCATGTCTCAGCTGAGCCACGGCAGTGGTAAATATTTTCTCAGCCCTGCTCGGAAGTGCGCCTTCTGTGTTAGAAGGGAACTCTATATATATATATATATATAATATATATATGGATATATATATATATATATTATATATATATATATATATATATATACCTATATATATATAATATATATATATATATATATATATATACATACATATATATATATATATATATATATATATATATATATATATATATATATATATATATATATATATATATATATATATGGGGTGAGCGACGGCGACCTCCTAGTACGCGTGACCTGTCCATCACGCTGGTTCACTCCGGGCAATGCGTTTCAAACACGTAGCAGACAGTCGTCTTCCTTCATAACCCTGTCTTCCCCTCCTAAAAGTCCTTACTTCCCATCCTCATTCTTACCCCTTCAGTCTTTCTTCGGGTGGGTAGACTTCAAAGAACACCCGAACAAATTAAAAAATGATGAGCACAAATAAAGAGAAAAAAGTCGGGGTAGGGATATATGCCCCAACGTCGGAGGAGGCCGCGGTCTCCGGCGTACGGCTGGAAACTGGCAACAGTAAGTGCCAGGGGTCAGTCGCCAGTGGCAAGCTCATCGCGCCAAAGGAGCAGGATAGGGTAGCGACGTTCGAAGATCCGCGAAGGTGGTGAGGTCACCACCCACAAGACCCGCGGAGGACCGTACCAAGGAAAAGGTGCGGTCAAGCAGTACCAGTTCGATTGGTAAGCCGAGCGAAGTTCTGAAGGTAAGTTTTGAAGAAGAGGAAAAGAGGGAAAATAGCGGCCACGCTACTACTAGCGCAGCCGCTAACGAAAAAGAGGAGTCCTTGCCAAGGTGCCTAGCAAAGCTGGGTGCAACGATAAAGACCCTCTCGGACTTCATTGCTTCTAGAAGCAATGTATCCAATGTGATCCACGGACACATTAAGGACCTCAGAGCGGATTATCTAGAGGCAAAGGAGGAGGCCATAAAGATGATTAAGGAGCAAATGAGAGGGCGACACAAACAGCTCCAGAAGCTCCTAAAGTAAGAAGCGCGGTAAAAAGGAGAGTTGGGGAATCTAAAGACCCGCACCCTGCCGATAAAACTGGGGAATCCCGTAAGCGCCACGGGGATAGCAACGAGGAAGTGCAAACCACCCACAGCGCCCCAAAAAGAAACAAAGGGGGAAATAAAGAAAGAAAACCCCAAGAAGAGCGAGAGGCCGTTAAGATAACCGCGGGCACACCCATGGAAGAAGAGTCCTCCGAAAAGAAAGAAAAGAAGAGCTCCGCTTGGACTAAAGTGGAGAACAAGAAAGCAAGGAAAAAGAAAGAAAAAGAAAAAAGAGGACAGAAAGTCCCATTAAAAAAGAAAGGCCTGACGCGCTGATTATAACAGCGACTAGTGGGACGTCGTATGCGGACATCCTACGAAAAGTCAGGACGGATGCTTCCCTTACGGAGTTGGGGAATAGGGTCATGCGCATTAGAAGAACCCAAAAGGGCGATCTTCTAATGGAACTGGCAGCTGGCGAGGGAAAGACGGAAGATCTTAAGCAAAAGATCAAGACGTCAATCGGGGAGGCGGCAGAGGGTTAGGGCAGGTTACCAACCGCGTGTTAATCGAGTGCAGGGATCTGGACGAGATTACCACTAAGCTGGAGGTTTGCAATGCGCTGCGGGAGCAGCTGAAACTTACGGAGGTGCAGGAAGAGGATGTTAGAGTAAGGAAGGCATACGGTGGTACGCAGACGGCCATAATAAGCCTTCCGGTCGCTTGCGCAAAAAAGGCACTTGAGGTGGGGAAGGTTCGCATCGGCTGGGTTGTTTGCCGGATACGGGAGACAACAGCACCAATTAAGTGCTTCAAATGTTTTGGGATATGGTCATATCGCTAAGAAATGCACCAGCGCTCAGGACATGAAGGAGCTATGCTGGAGATGCGGGGAGGGGGGACATATTGCTAAGGACTGCAATAAGAGCCCTAAATGCCTCCTATGTAAAGGAGATAAGGGGAAGGGCGAGCACGACGCTCACGCTACGGGGAGTAATAGGTGCCCACTGTACTGGGCAGCAGTCCAAAGAAGTCGAAGTCGAAGATAAGGTTCATACAGATTAACTTGAACCGCTGTCAAGCGGCACAAGATCTGCTGGCACAGACAGTTTTCGAAGAAAAAATCGACGTCGCGATCGTCTGCGAGCAGTACAGAAATCTGCACAGTGGCGTCTGGATAAGCGATAGCAGCGGCACGTCAGCGATATGGACGTGTGGGAGCCGAGCCATGGAAGATACCATGAGAAGCCCAGAGAATGGCTTCACGCGGGCCAAAAGTAGGCGGAATACACGTCTACAGCTGCTATGCGGCGCCAGCCTGACACTAGACGATTACGAGTCGATGCTGGAAAGGTTAGCCGCCGACGCGAGTCGCCATCACCCGGTAATACTAGCGGGTGATGTTTAATGCTTGGGCTGTCGAATGGGGCAGTCGACAAACGAATGCAAGAGGGCGCATACTTCTAGAAGTATTCTCGCGACTTACGTAGTGTTAGTCAACACTGGAGGCGAAAACACCTTCCAAAGGGGTGGGAGATCGTCTGTGATCGACATCACTTACGTGAGCGATTCAGTGGCCAAGGACCTACAGTGGCGGGTGAGCGATTTGTACACGCATAGCGACCACCAAGCCAGTCATCTTCGAGGGTAGGCCAGGGTATAGGAAAGAGGAATCCTAGGTACGGAACGGCTAGAGGATGGGCCGTTAAGAAACTCGACACAGAGGTGTTCGAGGAAGTATTCCTGCATGATGCGAGGTCGGCAGGAGGTGCCAGGGAAGGTGCAGAGGAAATAGAGAATCGGTGAAACGGGCATGTGACGCATCCATGCCACGGCGCGCCGGCAATCGTAGGCTTTCACCAAACTTCTGTGGAATGCAGAGATCGATGAATGCCGAAGGACCTGTCTGAAGGCGAGAAGGAAAACTCAGAGAGGCCGGAACCGTCCGGATTTCGATGAACTCCTTCAGAGATATAAGGAAGCGAGAAAAATGCTGAACAAGGCCATCGCTAGAGTAAATCCGAGCACTTCAAAAGGTTGTGCAGAGAAGCAGACTCGACCCCTGGGGTGGAGCCTATAAAATGGTTATGTCAGCGGTTAAGGGCAAACGCTCTCCGCCGATCACCTGCCCCGCTCTGCTCAGAGTATTGTGTACGTCCTGTTTCCACAAAACGTACGCACGGTCGATCTACCCACCCTCCAGGGGGACCCAGAAGAGATACCTGCAATAACCGCAGATGAGATCCTGGAGGCCGCAAAAAAGGTAGCCATCAATAAGGCCCCTGGCATGGATGCATACCAAATAAAGCGGCGAAGCTAGCAGGCTTCAATAGCGCCAGACAGGTTCGCTGAAGTCTTCACAGCGTGCCTGAGAGAGGGGATCTTCCCGGAGCGATGGAAACAGCAGAAACTCGTGCTCCTACCGAAGCCGAACAAACCTCTAGGGGGACCCATCGTCCTAAAGACCGATATGCCTCCTTAGTTGTATAGGCAAACTTTTCGAGCGGGTGATCTGTAACAGGATTCTCCTAGCGTCGAAAGGGTAGGTGCCTGTCGGACAAGCAATTCGGCTTTAGAAAGGGCAAGGTCGACGACTGATGCAGTCAATATGGTGGTGGGCATAGCAAGAGCCGCCATAGAGAAAAATCACTGCTGCGCATTGATAACCCTCGACGTAAAAAATGCTTTCAACTCAGCGAGGTGGAGCAAAATAGTTGAGGCGTTGATCAAGCTAGGAACACCAAAGTACCTAGTGCGTGTAGTGGCCGACTACCTCCAGGGTAGGTCGCTTCATTGTGATTCGGATGATGGTCCTAAAGTGTTCGGGACAACATGCGGTGTCCCGCAAGGTTCCGTCCTGGGCCCTCTCCTATGGGATCGCAATGTACAATGATGTGTTGGGGCTTCGTCTTCCAAAGGAAGCAGTGGCGATCGGGTTTGCAGATGATATCGGGGTAGTTGTCGAAGGAAAACACCCAGATGACATCGAATTGTACGCAAACGAAGCGATCTGGGAAATTAAAGCGTGGTTAGAACGCGCGGGGGTTGAAGCTTGCTGAGCACAAAACGGAAGTAGTGCTGATCAGCAAGCGACGAAAGCTAGTATCCGTAAGGATAAAAGTAGGGGAACAGATCATCCACTCACAGCCCCGCACTAAGGTACCTGGGAGTGATGATCGACCGGAGGCTAAATTTCAAAGCGCACTTGGAGGGCACGGCAGACAAAGCGTCTGCGATTTGTGCAGCACTCGCAAGAATGCTGCCCAATGTTGGGGGCCCTAGACCGAGTCGCCGCCTCCTCTTGGGGAGGGTGGTCAGCTCAGTCCTGTTATACGCAGCGCCAGTGTGGGCAGCAGCGTTAAACAGGACTGCAAATTGTAGGAAATGGAGGGCCGCATATAGGCTAAGTGCACTATGCGCTTGCTGCGCGTACAGGACCACGTCCGACGATGCGGCGTGCGTGATAGCGGGGATGATCCCTGTAGATATTCTGGCGAGGGAGGGCATGCGTCTCTATGACCCAGAATATGGTGGGAGGGGAGCCAAGAAGGGTGCGGCGGCAGATTGCGCGCTGCGAGTCTTTAAGGGAATGGCAGGCGAAGTGGGACGAGTCTGGTTAAGGGTCGTTGGACCCACAGACTTATCCCTAATGTGGAAATATGGGCTACGAGGGAGCGTGGGGAAGTAAGTTACGACCTCACGCAGTTCCTGAGCGGACATGGGGGGTATAGGAAATACCTCCACCGCTTTGGGCACGATGATTCACCGTTGTGTCGGTGTGCCCAGCGACGGAGGAAGACGCAGAACACGTCTTCTTTACCTGCTCGAGATTCGCCGAGGAAAAGGGCGAAACTAGAAGAAAGGGGTCGAGGAGCCACTAACGCCCGGAAACATCCTAGACCATATGATGAGGTCTGAGGAAATGTGGAGGGACGTGGAAGCAACCCTCAAGACCATTCACAGAAAGCTAAGGCAAGAAGAAGCCGTAAGAAATAGAGAAAGGCACAGAAATGCCGCGAGCAGAAGCAGCTGAATGAAGCTGAACGACCCCCGCGATGTAATGCTTATTAGCCAGTCCCGCGGGGGTGGATCACGTCGGAGGGGGCTTTTTTAGTTCTCATGTTCATAGACCCATATATGCGTATGTGCACTTATGTGTCCATATGTGTGTATGTGTGGATTTACGTGAAACATAACCGTCATGCGGGATCGGCCAGGTAAGGGGCAGTTGAGTCATGCCGGTAGCGAATGCTTTTTTACCCCCAGGAAAAAAAATATATATATATATATATATATATATATATATATACAGGGTTTCGAACCCTGTAAATTTTGGGTGCGGGTACGGGGTTCGGGTTCAATACCCTGAAATTTAGTGGGTTCAGTGTTCGGGTTCGGGTTCAAGCTTTTTCCCAGCAAAAACAAAACAAAGAATAGAGGTGAAACCAAAAAAGATAACGCCGGAGCGCGCATCTGGGGAAATGAAAACTGCACACAAAAAGAAATTGCCCACATATGGATAAGAAACGTGCTTATGTATTTTCAAATTTCCCCTTCGAAATTTGTTGCGACTAGGCTAAGGGACGGGGAATGGCTTGCGGGGATTCTACTGCGCATGGATATCGAGTCTTTTCTCGGCGTCATTTTTTTGGTTTCACCTCTAAAAATCTTGTTTGAAAGAAAAAGAAAATTCTCCGAAATCTGAAATTTAAATTTTTAAGCGCCGCACACTTAGATAATAATTGCCGTTAAAAATTGAACCTGAACCGAGTTTTTGATTGGGTTCGGGTCCGGGTTCGGGTTCAAAAAATTAAAAAAAATCTTGAACCGGAGCGGGTTCAGGGTTCGGTTCGGTTCGGGTTCGAAACCCTGTATATATATATATACTAGCGGGGACCCGGTGCGCCTACGCTGCACCCATAAGTCAATAGTAAACAATAAAAACCATCACTGACTTAATATTTTTCGAGATATGAATTTTACACAGATGAAATGCCTCAAAGAACATGGGTCTTGCGTCGGCCGCCATGAATCGGTATATTGAGTCTACTACATTGCTTATTGTATTCTACTTATCATACCCTTCAATTTGATACCCATGTTGAGGGGGTTGTGAAGAAAGTGGTATCCGGCCTCTATATACGGCCGCCATGGATCTAAAGATATATTTTGTATACTACATTGCTTATTGTATTCTACTTATCATACCCTTTCATTTGATACCCATGTTGAGGTGGTTGTGAAGAAAGTGGTAATTCGGCCTCTTGAGACGGCCGCCATGGATCTAAAGATATATTTTGTATACTACATTGCTTATTGTATTCTACTTATCATACCCTTTCATTCGATACCCATGTCGAGGTGGTTTGAAGAAAGTGGTACCCCGGCCTCTTGAGACGGCCGCCATGGATCTAAAGATATATTTTGTATACTACATTGCTTATTGTATTGTACTTAACATACCCTTTCATTTGATTCCCATGTTGAGGTGGTTGTGAAGAAAATGGTAATCCGGCCTCTTGAGACGGCCGCCATGGATCTAAAGATATATTTTGTATACTACATTGCTTATTGTATTCTACTTATCATACCCTTTCATTTGATACCCATGTCGAGGTGGTTGTGAAGAAAGTGGTACCCCGCCCTCTTGAGACGGCCGCCATGGATCTATAGATATATTTTGTATACTACATTGCTTATTGTATTCTACTTAACATACCCTTTCATTTGATACCCATGTTGAGGTGGTTTATGAAGAAAGTGGTAATCCGGCCTCTTGAGACGGCCGCCATGGATCTAAAGATATATTTTGTATACTACACTGCTTATTGTATTCTACTTATCATACCCTTTCATTTG